>RCUC01041119.1:0-10586 GCA_003697995.1 Taxidea taxus jeffersonii | reverse complement strand
TTGAGGCACCCAGCTTCCCCAGTTTTTAAAATAATTTATTCCTTCTTAGGGGCACCTGGGTGGCTCAGTTTTTAGCATCTACCTTCGGCTCAGGTCATGATCCCAGGGTCCTGGGATCGAGCCCCACATCAGGCTCCCTGCTCAGCAGGAAGCCTGCTTCTCCCTCTCCCACTCCCCCTGTTTCTGTTCCCTCTCTCGCTGTGTCTCTCTCTGTCAAATAAATAAATGAAATCTTTAAAAAAATAAAAATAACTTATCCCTTTTTCTTTCTTTCTTTTATTAAAGTATAATTAACATACAGTGTTGTATTTATTTCAGGTGTACGATATGATTCAGCAACTCTATACCTTGATCTGTGTTCAATAAGATAAATCTACTCTTGATCACGTTTATCTATTTCATCCCTCCTCCCACTCACCTCTATGACAACCACCACTTTGTTCTCTATATTTAAGAACATGGTTTATTTTCTTTGTTCATTTGTTTTATTCTTTAAATTCCATGTATAGTGAAATCATATGGTATTTGTCTTTCTCTGAAAGAAGAAAAGGGAACATGCTTCACTCTGTTCCTTTGGATCTATTAACAACATGTTGCCAGCCCCTGCTGAATTTTGTAGGCACCGGGACATTCCAAAAGGATTTTTTTTAGCTCTTAGCAAATTTGAAAAAGGAAAGAAGACTGGAATAGACTAATGATAACTATTATGAAAATAATGGCTAAAATTACATAATTTGTGTGTCATGGACTCTGCATTGGATTAACATATCTATTCTTCATTATAATTGAATGATATACAAACTATCACTAACCTCACTTTTCAAATGAGGAAACTGAAGCAAAAAAGCAAGGAGAATTAAATGAAATACTTCATGTAAGTTACTCAGCACAGTGCCCGACACATGAAAAGTAGTCAACAAATAACAGGTTAAAGTAATAATTATTTCCCAAAATCACAAAAATAAATTATTAGAAATACTCAATCCCATGTGGTCTGATTCTTGAGGCTGTACACCTAACGATTACATTGTTCTTCAGAAGAAGATATTACTTTTAAAAGCTAAGTAATGTTCCAAAAGTATAGTTGTGGCATTAAAGGGTTGTCAAAAGATAGTATATGAGAGGTAGAATGACTCAAAATATCCAGATCTATGTGGATGAACTGCCTGGAAGTGGTTAAATATTTTACTTAGAAATGTTACTATATTCTGTAAACTTTTAAGTGTCAGTATCATTAAAGGAAAATGATAGCTCTTAATGGAGTTTTTATAAATCTTTAGAATAACTAAGCAGATAAATAGAGATATAGAGGAATACATCCTATATAATTACTTTTATTATAACTATTCTTGTTTCCTAAATATCTAAGGCATGGAATCAGTCTAAAAGAACAGAAAGAGAGGAATGCCAAACAAATTTCAAACACTTGAATGCCTGTCCCTTGCAACTGGAAACAAAATCTACCAACAAATGCCATGCCTTTAAAAACACTGATGATCTGATGATCACCCTCATCCCTTTGGATATACATCTTACATCCTGAAGTTCATCATCTGACTCTCAGGATCTAATAATTTTTCAACCCACATGATTTTCATGACTCCCATCTCTGTTACTCATGAGTCATTAACCAGCACAGTTAAGCCCTGTACCTCATTAGAAGTAATTGAAAAGAAGATGTAGCTTTTAAAAATTGACAAAGGAAAAATCAACAGGTCTTAGGAAGTAGTTGTATATAGAGTATTCAAGAAGTAGAAATTTTGAAGTTCTTATTGAAATTCCAGTTAGTTAACTTACAGTGTAATATTAATTTTAGTTGTACAGTATAGTAATTCAGCACTTCCATACAACACTCAGTGCTCATCACAGTGTGTGACTTAAGTTCTATCACGTATGTAACCCATCCTCCCACTCACCACCCCCCTGGTAACCGTCAGTTTATTCTCTATAGTTAAGAGTTTGTTTCTTGGTTTGCTTCTATTTTGTTCTCTTTGCTCATTAGTTTTGTTTGTTTAATTCCACATATAAGTGAAATCATAAGGTATTCGTCTTTCTCTGACTGACTTATGTCGCTTAGCATTATACATTCTAGCTCCATTCACGTCATTGCAAACAGAAAGATTTCGTTCTTTTTATGGCTGAGTAATAGTCCTTTATATATATGCATGCCACATCTTCTTTATCCATTCATCAGTTGATGTATATTTTGGCTCTTTCTATAATTTGGTTATTAATAATGTTGCTATAAATGATGGGGTGCACATATCCCTTCAAATCAGTACTTTTATATCATTTGGGTAAATACCTAGTAGTGCAATTGCTGGATGGAAAGTTAGATCTATTTGTAACTTCTGAGGAAGTTTCATGTAGTTTTCCAGAGTGGTTGTACCAGTTTGCATTCCCATCAACAGTGTAAGAGGGTTACCCTTTCTCTACATCCTTGCCAACACCTATTGTTTCCTGTATTGTTAATTTTAGCCATTCTGACTGGGGTGAGGTGATATTTCATTATAGTTTAGATTTGTATTTCCCTGAAAATGAGTGGTGTTGACTTCTTTTCATGTGTCTTTTAAACATTTTATTTTTTAATTATTTTCTAAAGGTTTATTTATTTATTTTGGGGGGAGGTGCAAAGTGAGAGAATCTTTAAGCAAACTCTGCACTGAGCATGGAGCCCGAGGAAAGGCTTGATCTCTTGACCCATGAGATCATAACCTGAGCTGAAACCAAGAGTCAGATGCTTAACCTACTGAGCCACCCAGGTGCCCCAGCCATTTTTTAAAGATTTTATTTATTTATTTTAGAGAAAGAGTGTGAGCTCGGGGTGAGGGAAGACCAGAGGGAGGTGGAGGGAGGAAAATCCCAAGCAGATTCCATATTTAGCACAGAACACACAATACAGGGCTTGATCCCAGGATCCTGAGATCATGACCTGAGCTGAAACCAAGAGTCAGGACACTCAACTGATGGAGCTACACAGGCCCTCCTGTAGCCATTTTCTATTACATCTTCTTTATCTGTTCATTTAGTTGATAGACATTTGGACTATTTCCATAATTTGGCTATTGTAGATAATGCTGCTATAAACATCAGGGTATGTGTATCCCTTTGAATTAGTATTTCTGTATTCTTTTGGTAAATACCCAGTAACACAAGGTATTACTATGGATAATAGGGTAGTTCTGTTTTTAATTTTTGAAGAACCTCCATACTATTTTTCAGAGTGGCTGCACCAGTTTGCATTCCCACCAACAGTGCAAGATCATAACCTGATCTTGAATGAAAGATTTCATTTTTTTAAATTCAAAAATAAAAAGAATTTTCTTTTTATCTCCCCACATCCTGTGCAACACCTGTTGTTTCTTGTATTTTTTATTTTCCCCATTTTGATAAATGTGAGGTGACAGCTCATGGCAGATTTGTTTGTATTTCCCTGATGATGAATAATATTGAGCATCTTTTCATGTGTCTGTTAGCTACCTGAATGTCTTCTTTAAAAATATCTATTCTTGTCCTCTACCCATTTTTTAATTACATTATTCATTTTTGGGGTTTTGAGTTTTATAAGTTCTTTATGTATTTTGGAAACTAACCCTTTATCAGATTCGTCATTTGCAAATACCTTCTTTCATTCCATGGGTTGCCTTTTAGTTTTGTTGATTGTTTCCTTTGCTATGCAGAAGCTTTTATTTTGATGAAGTCCCAATAGTTTATTTTTGCTTTTGTTTCCCTTGCCTGAGAAGATATATATAGATAGAAGTTGCTACAGCTGATGTCAAAGAGGTTACTGCCTGTGTTCTTCTCTGGAATTTTTATGGTTTCAGGTCTCACATTTAGATCTTTAATCCATTTTGAATTTATTTTTGTGTGTGATGTATGATTGTGGTCCATTTTTTTTATTTATTTGATAGACATAGATCACAAGTAGGCAGAGAGGCAGGCAGAGAGAGAGGAGGAAGCAGGCTCTCCAAAGAGCAGAGAGCCCGACGCGGGGCTTGATCCCAGGACCCCGGGACCATGACCCGAGCTGAAGGCAGTGGCCCTAACCCACTGAGCCACCCAGGCGCCCCAATAGTGGTCCAGTTTTATTCTTTTGCATGTTGCTGTCCAGTTTTCCCAATAGCATCTTTAAAGTAAAAGATAGCTTATAATTTTATGTAATGTAAATAGTAAATAGTAATGTAAATAGTATCTTTATTCACAGAAAAGCACTTATCACTATTAACCAATAAAAAATCTTTATTAGAAATTTGAAAGATATAATAATTTTTTTCTGAAATTTCTTCTTACACTAGGTTAGATATGTCAATTGTTTAAATTAGATATATTAATACTGGAGACCAATACTTTGTGCATTTTTTAGTGTGAAATATAATCATTTTTCTGTAAGTACACATTGTACACATGGTACATAACTGGTGATCCAAAACTAAATGAATCTTACTTCAAATGGAACATTGTAAAAGAAATCATAGCTCATAATTACAACATATATAATTTATTGAACCCCTACTATATGCCAGGCACTGGACTCAGGATTTACTCATATTATTTCTAATACTCACAACAGTGCTATGAGGGATCTGCTTGATCCCAATTCAGTAGATGAAGAAACTGAAGATTAGAAAAGTTAAGTAACTTATTCGAGGTCACACAGTAGTAACACAATTAATAATTACCAGCTTGACGTGAAATATGGAAATATTTTATCTAAACACAATGTGACTTCCCTGCAAAGACAGCTTTTAGCCATTTACACTTAAGGGTGAACAAAATGTCTAAAAACAGATATTCCTGGGGGATAGATGGAATGAAGACCATAGTAGTGCACCATTCCTTAACACCAAAATGGGTAAAAGCAAAAATAAAGGTCTTACTTCAAATGTTGCTTATATAAAGCTCCAATATGGTAAGCAGGATAGTGGCCCTTCCAAAGATGTTCATGTCATAATCCCTGGAACCTGTGAATGTGTTATGTTATATGGCAAAAGGGAATTAAAATTGCTTAACAACCAACCTTAAAAATGAGAAGATTATGCTGAATTATTCAAATAAGTTTAGGGCAATAACATGGGCCCCTAAAAGGAAAAGAGGAAGATGAAAAGACCACAAAGATGTCACAGTGAAAGAAGTGTCAGGAAAGATAGAAAGCATGAGATTCAATCAGCCTTCTCTGGCTTTGAAGATGAAGTGTGGGAGCTATAAGGCAAAGAATGTAAATGGCCTCTAAAAGCTAGGAGTCACTCTCAGCGATAGCCAGCAAGAAAACAGGGACCTCATCCCTACAACTGTAAGAAACTGAATTCTGACACTAACCTGAATGAACAAGGAAATGGATTTTTCCCTGGTACAACAAGAGAAGAAAAGCTGCTCTGCAGACACACTGAATTTAGGCCACTCAGACATATACTAGACTTCCAAGTTACAAAAGTATAAAATAATAAATTGCTGTGTTGTAAGATCCTAAATTTGTGGTAATTTATTATAGCAGGAATAGAAAACATACAACTGGAGTTACCTTTTTCAGGATTACTACAAAGATGGATGCCTCCTGCTACTATCTCTCTATCTCAGTCTTCTTCACCTCAGACTCCCCTCTTCTTCATTTGTTTCCCACCCTGATGTTTCCTACTCCCAAAATATTTGGTGGTGTATTTATTTTTAAAAAAGTATTGGGGGACGCCTGGGTGGCTCAGTTGGTTAAGCGGCTGCCTTCGGCTCAGGTCATGATCCCAGCGTCCTGGGATCGAGTCCCGCATCAGGCTCCTTGCTCAGCAGTGAGCCTGCTTCTCTCTCTGCCTCTGCCTGCCACTCTGTCTGCCTGTGCTCACTCTCTCTGACAAATAAATAAATAAAATCTTTAAAAAAAAAAGTATTGGAAGTTTACTGAAGGATGCTATATAGGTACCACAAATAATACTAAAGATATCACTCAGTATGCAGACCTTTGCATTCAGACAGGGTTTATAGGTAGTAATCATTTTAACAGTTAATACTTTCCTACAGTGATTTCCTCTGTATGATTCCACAAATAAGGGATACCATGTATGTTATTGTGAATGGCTGGACTTCATTCTTTCTCATGGTTGAATAATATTCTACTGCATATACATAGTAAGTCTTCCTTTATCTATTCATTCATTGATAGTTTGCTTCCATATCTTTGCTATTGAGAATAATGCTGCAATAAACATGGAATAACAAATATGTTTTTTATATCCTGTTTTTGTTTCTTTTACAAATAAATTCAGAAGCGGGAGTGTTGGATCATATGATAATTCTATTTATAAATTTTAAAGAAATCTTCATGCTATTTTCCATAGTGGCTGTATGAATTTACATTCCCACCAGTAGTGCACAAGTGTTCCCTTTTCTCCATATCCTCATCAACACTTGCTCTCTCTTTGTCTTTTTGATGACAGCCGTTCTAACAGGTGTGGGGTGATATTTCTTGTGGTTTTGCCATATATATAAAAAAATATGAATTAACAGAATCAGAGCGTAGAATGGTGGTTACTAGGGGATGGGCTTTGGGAAAATGGAGAGATATTGGTCAAAATGTCTGAACTTTAAATTAGAAGATGAACAAGTTCTAGAGATCTAACGTACAAAATTTTAATTATAGTCAGCAATACTGTGTGATATACTTCAACATTGCTAAGAGATGAGATCTTAAATATTCTTATCAGAGAAAAACAATAATTATGTGACATGATAGAGGTGTTAGCCAAAGCTACAGTAGTAATTATACTGTAATATATAAATATCAAATCAACATGGATGTATACCTTAAACTCATACAATGTTATTAGTCAATTATATCTCAAAAATGTTTGATAACACCTAGAATCACTCAAAGATTTTTAATGAATCAATGGTATTATTTTCCAGTGGATAACTAGAGCTGGCTTTTACTAGTTTTACTTATGAACCATCAGAAATTTGGGAAACTGGTGGTTAAATATAGCCATTATTAAAAATAAATAAAGTAAGCTTACAATTACCTGAATTATGTTAAAAACAAAGGTAGTAGGGGCACCTGGGTGGCTCAGTGGGTTAAAGCCTCTGCCTTCGGCTCAGGTCATGATCCCAGGGTCCTGGGATTGAGCCCCACATTGGGCTCTCTGCTCCGCGGGGAGCCTGCTTCCCTTCCTCTCTCTCTGCTTGCCTCTCTGCCTACTTGTGATCTCTCTCTGTCAAATAAATAAATAAAATCTTTAAAAACAAAACAAAAAAAAACAAAGGTAGTAAATGCTCAAAACTCACTTTTTATTGTTTTGCCACATTTTTCTACTCCATTCTCTTGAGTCATTTAAATTTATTGTATCTATAAGGTGGTGTACTACTGTATATTTCTTCCCAAATGCATCATGATGATGGATTGAAATCAGACACAGACAGAATATCTTCACCATGGAAACTGACAAACTTCTGATTCTATAAATCAAGTGTAGGGCTAGTGGCTCAGTACAAATTTTGCACACTGTTTCCCTACTCCCACGTTATCCAGTGGGCATGCTCCTTCAGAGCTGACCTGCCTGGGTCCCACTAATACCACAGAGAACAAGCACAACTCACAGCAGACAGAGAGTCAGTGCAGATGACCGCACTAAAAGGAAAAGTGACACAAACAGAAGAGCAGGGCATAAGCAACACATTAAAATACTCTTCTGAAGTGCCAGGGTACCACGGAAACTTTTCTGGATAAAGTCACTACATTATAGAGCAGAAGACATAGATTAGTTTTTCTTTCTTTCCTTCTTTCTTTTTTTAGCCTTTGTTTAAGCTAAATTTCTTAACACACAGAAACAGACACAGGGAGGGAGACAAAATGAAGAGATAAAGAAATTTATCTCAAATGAAAGAACAGAACAAGTCCACAGCTAGAGAGCTAAGTAAAACAGATATAAGTAACATGTCTGAAAGAGCATTTAAAGCAATGATTATAAAGATACTCACTGGACTGGGACGCCTGGGTGGCTCAGTTGGTTAGGCGGCTACCTTCTGCTCAGGTCATGATCCCAGCCTCCTGGGATTGAGTCCCATATCGGGCTCCTTGCTCGGCAGGGAGCCTGCTTCTCCCTCTGCCTCTGCCTGCCTCTGCCTGCCTCTCTGTCTGCCTGTGCTCACTCTCTCTCTAACAAATAAATAAATAAAATCTTTAAAAAAAAAAAGATACTCACTGGACTTGAAAAAAGAATAGAAGACATGAGCAAGATACTTAACACAAGATAATAAATAACAGCAGAGATAAATGGCTCAATTAATGAAATGAGAAACATGTTTGATGGAATAAACAGCATGATGGAGGAAGCAGAGGAATGAACTTAGTGACATAGATGACAGAGTGATAGAAAGTAATCAAAGCTGGCCAAAAGAAAGAAAAAACAGTTGTACAAAATAAGAATAGACGTAGGCAAATCAATGACTCCATCAAATGTAATAACATTCATACTGTAGGAGTCTCAGAAAAAGAGAAGACAGAAAAAGGGGCAGAAAACTTGAGGAAATAATAACTGAAAACTTCCTTAATAGGGGGAATGAAACATATATCAAAATACAAGAAGCACAGGGAACTCCCGTCAAAATCAATAAAAGCAGGCCAATGCTAAGATATGTTCTAATTAAATTTGCAAAATATAGTGATAACGAAAAAAATCTTAAAAGCAGCAAGACAAAAGAAGTCCTTAATTTACAAAGGAAGACCCATAAGGCTAGCTGCAGACTTCTCAAAAGAAACATGGCAACCCACAAAACAGTGGCATGATATATTCACTGTGCTGAATGGGAAAAATATGCACCCAAGAATACCCAGCAAGGCTATCATGCAGAAAAAAGGGAAAGATAAAAAAGCTTCCCAGAGAAACAAAAACTAAAGGAGTTGATGACCACTAAACCACCCCTGCAAGAAATATTAACGGGGATTTTTTTTTTTTTGGTAGAAAAGAGACACTAAAAGTGAAAGTATGATGGTAGGAAACATAAAAGCAATAAAAACAATATTTCTTTAAAAATATTAATCGAGGAGGGGCGCCTGGGTGGCTTGGTGGGTTAAGGCCTCTGCCTTCGGCTCAGGTCATGATCCCAGGGTCCTGGGATCAAGCCCCGCATCGGGCTCTCTGCTCAGCAGGGAGCTTGCTTCCCTTCCTCTCTCTCTTCCTGCCTCTCTGCCTACCTATAATCTCTGTCTGTCAAATAAATAAATAAAATCTTTAAAATAATATTAATCGAAGAATTCACAAAATAAAAGGGTATAAAATATAACAATTTATACCTAAAATATAGGGAGAACAGGAACAAGAATTGGTTCAAACTTGCATGACTTTATAATACAGACTGCTAAATGCAGAAGAGGTCATACACAAGCCTAATGGTAACCATATATCAAAAATCCCTAGTAAATATGCAAAGAATAAAGAGAATAAAGAGACAGGAATCCAAATATATTACTAAGGAAAATCAGCAGATCATGAAAGAGAAAAATACAAGGATCAGAGAAAATCTTCAGAAACAACCACAAAACGAGTAAACTAATGACAAAAATACATATCTAGCAATAATTACTTTGCATGTAAATGTACTAAATGCACCAATCAAAAGTTATAGGGTGACAAAATAGATGCAAAAACAATAACCATCAATATGTTCCCTACAAGAAACACATTTTAGACCTAAAGAAACCTGCAGATTCAAAGTAAGGGCATGAAGAAACATCTACCTGCATACAGATGTTAGAAGAAAGCCATGGTAGCAATACTTATATCAGACAAAAACAGACTATAAGACAAAGACTGTAACAAGAGAAAAAGGAGGGCACTATATAATAATAAAGGAGCAAATTCAACAAGAAGATATAACAATTGTAAATATTCACCCAACAGAAGAGCACCCAAATACACAAAACAGTTAACACCAAGCATAATTAAACTAATGATAATAACACAGCAATAATAGGGGATTTAAAACCCCCTTTATGACAATGAACAGATCATCTGAACAGAAAACCAACAAACAATGGGTTTAGAGGAACACACTGAAACAGATGGATTTAAAGATATATTCAGAACATTCCATCCTAAAACAGCAGAATACATGTTCTTTTCAAATGCACATGGAACATTCTTCATCATAGATAATATATCATCCCACAAAACCAGTCTCAACAAATTCAAGAAGATTAAAGTTATACCATGCATCTTTCCTGATTGCAACACTATGAAATTAGAAATTAAACACAAGAAAAGGTCTGGAAAAAACATACATACAAGGAAGGTTAAATAATATTTTACTAAACATGAAGGGGTCAACCAGGAAATCAAAGAAGAATTAAAAAAATACATGGACTCTGTAAAGTACTCATGAAAGAAATTGAGGAAGACACAAAGAAATGGAAAAATGTTCCATGCTCATGGATTGGAAGAATAAATATTGTGAAAATGTCTATGCTACCTAAAGCTATCTACACATTTAATGCAATGCCTATCAAAATTCCATCCAATTTTTTCAAAGAAATGGAACAAATAATCCTAAAATTTATATGGAACCAGAAAAGACCTCGAATAGCCAAAGGAATATTGAAAAAGAAA
>RCUC01041117.1:0-23996 GCA_003697995.1 Taxidea taxus jeffersonii | reverse complement strand
AAAAAAAAACTGAGAACAAGGAAATATTGAGGATGCATTTCAATCCATCAATCAAATCATTGAAGGTGAATTCTTAAGTCCTTTCTCATCATGAGAGTTTTCAATATATAGATACTATTTTAATCAATAATGCTGATTTGATAGAACTCAGATGCAATCACCTCATCTTAACTCTTCTCTTGGAAGTTAATAGAGAGATGGACCATCCAGGACATCAGGTTCAGAGAGGACAGGGAGGTTTCATGAAGGGCAATGATTCCTTGGCCAAAAAGTTAGTACTGGTTCCATAGACTATGGAACACATTTGAAATTTTGAAAAGGAGGGTGCCTTGATCAAAAGTTCCCTTTAGGAGAAAGACAACTACCACATGATCTCCCTGATATGAGGAAGTGGAGATGCAACGGGGGTGGGAGTTAAGGTGGTAGGAAAAGTAAAAATGAAAGAAGATGGGATCGGGAGGGAGAAAAACCAAAAGAGACTCTTAATGTCATAAAACAAACTGAGGGGGGTGGGGGGAAGAGGGGTTGGGTGAGGGTGGTGGGGTTACATCATATGTTTAAATAAAGCTTAAATAAAGTAAAAAAAAAAAAAAGTTCCCTTTAATGAATTCAACAGTGCAACTGGAGCAAGGTAGGAAGAGAGTATCCATGGGAAACAAGTTGAAGGGCATTATAGTCTGTCAGGTGATGATAACTGCGACACGGGGGTGAAGAAGAGAATATACAAGCCACTGACTAGGTGTGAAGATCAAAAGGGGATCGAAGAAAACCTTTTAGATCAATTGCCTACCCTGCCTTACTTCCCATTTATACTTCAATGTACTGCTTCTGTCAGAACCACCGGGGCTCAATAGTTCTTCAGTCAAAGAGACACTCTTCTGCCCTTTTTACCTTCTACACTAATGCCATCTACACTGCAGACCATTTGGTCCTCACAGCTCTTCTACCTTGGCTTCTCTGACACTGCTCTTCCCGGTTTCTCCTTATGCCTCTTTGCTCTTTAATTTTCCGCTGGGCTTCTCCATCTCTCTAGTCCTGCTATTCTTTTGGGAGCCCAGATCCCTTTGAGAGTCTGAAGGCGTGGACCTTTCTCCTGGATAAAAAGGACCTATGTTCTATGCAAGTAGCACTACCAGCTACAACAGACAGTCCCCAGATCTTCACGGATTCACACAACCAAGATTGATTTCTTGAGTGGACAAAGTCTAATGTGGATGCTATCCTAGACATGTCTCCCCCAAGCGTGACTCAAGGATCCACCTCCCTTTACGTGGCTGGGCCATCTCAGATTCTTGGGCTTCCAGCTGCACAGATCGCAAGTCAAGGCAGATGAAAGTCAGTCATACAATGTCACTTAGAAGCAGGAGAAGCTGAAAAATGCAGTTGGCTACATGCTCAGAAAAGAATTGGATATTGGTGAACACCATGCTGGGGTGACTCCAGACTCCCTGAAGCCTAGCGTAAGAGCTACATTAAGTGTTAGAGTTCCATTGGATCCCCATAGTCCATTGCTTCCCTTCTTTTGCAAGGTCTCGTGGGTGCTCTCACTGCCTCTCATCTTTTCTCTACCCTCTCCATACTGAAAATTACTCACTGTACGTCTCTAGCTCTGAACTTTCTTGAAGATCTCATTTTCATATCTAAGACATTTCATTTGGTTGGGCCACGGTTCCTTCAAAATCAATAAGATCAAAACTCAACTAAACATCTTCTCCCTTAAGCCAATTTCTTACTCTGTTTTTGACCTTAAATAATGACCTTATCATTTACCCACTCACATAAGGCAGAAAACCAAGTGGCATGTTTACTCTCTCCCTCTCCTATACTTCCTGCAGAAAACCCTCCTATTTACCTCTTTTTTTTTTTTTAAGATTTTATTTATTTATTTGACAGACAGAGATCACAAGTAGGCAGAGAGGCAGAGAGAGAGAGGAGGAACCAGGCTGTCCGCAGAGCAGAGAGCCCGATGCGGGGCTCGATCCCACCACCCTGGGATCATGACCCGAGCTGAAGGCAGCGGCTTTAACCCACTGAGCCACCCAGGCGCCCCTCCTATTTACCTCTTAAATGTTTTTTTAAATTATTCAATATATTTCTCTTGTGTTTTACTATTAGAAAAATGAACAGCTATAGACACTCTTACCCTGGATTCACCAGTTGTTAATAATTTGCTTCATTTGTGCCCCCCTTCTCTCTCTCTGTTCCCCCACACCCTCTTCTGTCAGTGTTCACTCTTCTGAATGGTTGAAATTTTTCAAAATAAAAGATTTAAAAATAACAAAACATAAGAAAGAAATAGACGATGTTAAATATATATGTATATAGGCACATACATATTCCTATAATATTCTCCTTCATTATCACAGCACAACATTCTTGGGAAACTTAACATTGCTAGAATAATATTTCTGGTAAAATAGTGATGCATGAGTCTTACTCAAATTTCTCCTCTTGGCTTGATAATGTCTTGAGGTTTGTTTGTTTTTTTCTGGTCCAGGACTGAATTCAGGATCATGCACTGTATGTCTCTTTTATCTCCTTTAAAATGGTTTCCTGGACTTTTTTTTTTTTTTTTTTTAAATAATGGCATGAATACTTTTGAAGACGCAGGAGAGTTGTTCAGCAGACTATCGCTTAGTTTGGGTAGGACGGCTGTTCCCTCTTGAGTAGGCTCAGGATACGCACTTGGGGCGGGGCTCTCTGTCGAGGGCGCCCGCAGAGGCACGTGACACGCGTGGCCCGTCATCCGGGACGTTCAGCTGGACGAGCCGGTGGAGGTGGTACTTCCGGGGTCATCGTGTGTGAGGACGGTCTGGCTTTGAGATGAATGAGCTCTCCGGGAAGCGCTTCTCTGAGGCTGAATGGCTAGTCTGTTCCCAGGAGTCTTTCCTTCGTTTTAATTAAATTAATTATTTATTTATTGCAGAGAGAGAGAGAGAGACAGAGACAGAGACAGAGAGAGACAGAGAGGGTGAGGGGAGGGGCAGAGGGAGAGGGAGACAAGCAGACTCCCCGCCGAGTGGGGTCGCCATCCCGGGACCCTGAGATCACAACCTGGGCCAAAATCAAGAGTCAGAGTGATGTAGTTTTGGGATGTAGGTGAGGTTGGGTGGGGTGACAACCAAGAAAGAATTCTTGAGGCGTCTTTGGGGCAAAATGGTGGTTTTATGAAAGCCCGGGGACAGGACCCGCGGGCGGAGAGAGCTGTCCCGGGGTTGTGAGGGGCGGCGGATTATATACCTGGGAGCTGGGGGAGGTAAGGAAAAGGGAGGTTTCACAAGGATTTTCCTGTGTTAAAGACTCACAGGATACCCGCAGGCCTTGCCATTGTCAAGTTAAGGTTGTTTTTCCGTCCAGCGAGGCAGGAACAGGAAGATGGTTGGGAGGTTCCTGGGGGAACATTACGCTCTGCCCCGCCCGCCTCAAGTACCTGCCAATGGGCTGCAGGTTGGACATTTCCTTGCACCTACATTTGCTTCTGGAAGCTAGGCTGTTGGTAGAAGTGCTTTGTTCTTGTAGGTTGCTAAGACATCGGGAACCCGTGGGAGACTCATGAGTGCAGAATTGCGATCTCTATAGTCAACTCTTTGTTTTTCCTTTCCTAATCTTTAGGGCAGCCAGAAGTCTGCGGAATGTCACATGTATCCCATCTGGGGGAGGGGGTCGTGGGGTGCCGGCTTCTGCTTTGTCCTCAGCTTGCCTCCTGCTCCCTCACTAAGAGGTTCAACCAACTGAGACACCCAGGCGCCCGCACTCATTAGTTTTCATGTCACTGATGATCCTTGCCTGGCAATTTCTTCTAACTCTCTTATGCACTTTACATTTATTACTTGGCATCTTCAATAAAGAACGTCAAAAAAAATTTTTGTATCAATATGGATTCATAGGTTCTTTTTTTCTTTAATTAATGTGTTAAAATCCATTCTGGCCATTATTTTTGATGCTCACATTGATGAGGGAGCAGAAGGCTGGCTGAGGACAAAGCAAAAGGCTGACACCTCGCAATCTCCCCCCCACCCCCGCCACTCCTGGGTGGGACACATGTGACTTTCTTTAGGAATCTCCCAACTATCTTGATGTCAATGGCTTGCCAAAAGGCGAAAGATGACATTGACCAAGCTGTGAGACCTCTGGTATCCCAGCACCCTGTAGGCCCTCTTTAGCATATGAAAGCTCTGTTGAAGCCTCCCTTTCCCTCACCTTCCCCCAACCGCAGGGTACATGACCTGCCACCCCTAGCAACCCCCGGGCAGCAGCTCTTCCTGCCCACGGGTCCTGTCCTTGTGCTTTAATAAACCACCATTTTGTACCAAAGATGTCTCAAGAATTCTTTCTTGGTCATCGGCTCTGGATCTCACCCCACTGAACCTCGCCTATGTTCTAGAACTTCATCAACATTGTCCTAAAAGTGGCCAGTAGGAGCCCCTCCAAGCTGGTTCCTGTAGCCTTTTTGATGAGGGAGCAGAAGTCTAGCTGAGAACAAAGCCAAGCTGGCACCTTACACCCCTCCCCTGCCATGTGATATGTGTGACATTTCTCAGGCACCCTGGCTGCCCTCAGCTCAGGTCATACATGATCCCAGGGTCCTGGGATCAAACCCCACATCAGACTCCTTGTTCAGCGAGGAGCCTGCTTCTCCCCTACCTGCCATCCCCCCGCTTATGCTTGCTCTCTGTCTCTCTCTTTCTCTCCTTCACTCTCTCTGTGTCATAGATAAATAAAATCTTAAAAAAAAAAAAGGAAAATCAAATGGTTATCTGATAGCGAGCATAGTCCTGCAGGACAGGAGTCTCCCTCAGTTTGCAAATGTCTTAGTGATTTACAAGGAAAAAGCTTTCTTATCAATAGCCTAACTTCCAGAACCCCGTAACTCAGTTTCCTGGAGCCCTAACATCACCCTCTCCTCCATAAAATTGAGAGAGGCTGAAGCAGAAGGAAATGTAAATAAAATGGAATTTCTTTTGAACCTACAGCCATCGACAAGAATGGGTGATAGGAGGATGTCACATTCCTCCAGGAAACTCTGAACTGTCTTCACCTTAGTGCCTCATTAGATGGAAAGACAGCCTTGGCTTGACAATAACCAGGCCCCCAATATCCTAAAGACTTTAGCATATCACAGTCCTTCTGGACACTGCCTTTGTCCTCACCTCCCCAACTCCTGAGTGTATAATCAACCACTCCTCCAGACCGCAGTGCGGCAGCTCTCTCTGCCCATGGGTCCTGTCCCCGGGCTTTCATAAAACCACCATTTTGCACCGAAGACGTCTCAAGAATTCTTTCTTGGTCGTCGGCTCTGGACTTCACCACACCGAACCTCACGTATATGCTAAAACTTCATCATTTTGAAATAAATTCTTCAGCTTTTGAGCACTTTCTGGCCCAACGATTGTTTCAGGCTTACTTTGTCTTTTCCTGGTCCCACACCTGGAACTGGCCTTTCCCCCAAGCAACCTTGGTTACATTCAGTGGGAAATGGTGTTTAGAAACCAGATCTGATGTTACTGGGCTATCTTTGCTCTTAGGCTATTTTAGTAGACAGAGCTAGGAAATATATATATATATTATTATTTATTGTTGTTGTTTAAGAAATGAGGCCATAGTGATACTTTTAATTCCAATCTGACACTACAGGGCTCTTCCTCACTTTTCCCCATTCCATATCTGCATCTCCCTTTGCCCAACAGTGAAAACCCTAGTTCCCCAAAATATACACGCAATTATTCATTTGCTCAATCATGCAATGCCCTCAAAATGGTTTCAGAATCACTACACTCAACACTGCCATACCCAAACTTACTAAACACAGTTAAGCTTTCTTTTTCTTCTAACAGTGTTTCCCAGTGAGAGTGTATAACCCAAACATCAAGTTCCAAGTCTACTTGGATTAATGTTTTTTGGTAATATCAATTTTATATACAGCTAGGTTCATTTGTTTCTGCTTATACATTCAATTTTAGAGTATTTTCTCCATTGCCATTTACTTAAATCTTTATTATAAAGAACTCCTCATACATATTAATGGCTGCGGGCACCTGGGTGGCTCAGTTAGTTGAGCGTCTGACTCTTGATCTCAGGGTTCTGAGTTCAAGCCCCAAATTGGGCTCCATGCAGAGTGTGGAGCATACTTAAAAATGGAATAAAATAGGGGCGCCTGGGTGGCTCAGTGGGTTAAAGCCTCTGCCTTCAGCTCAGGTCATGATCCCAGGGTCCTGGGATCGAGCCCCGCATCAGGGTCTCTGCTCAGCGGGGAGCCTGCTTCCTCCTCTCTCTCTGCCTGTCTCTCCATCTACTTGTGATCTCTCTCTGTCATATAGATAAATAAAATCTTTTTTAAAAAAAATGGAATAAAATAAAAATGAATATTAATGGCTGTATATAATGCTTCAGTTATTGAGATTTTACTAACAAGGTATTTGGCTTAATTTCAGATTTTATGAGGATTTCTTCAGGGCCCCACGGAGTCTTCACAACTATAATTAGTAATTTGTTTCCACCTGTGCCCTTGTACACCTGAGAGTGTGACATTTCATCTCCTACCAACCAACCTGCCCCAATTATCTAAGTGTGGCCTCTTGGGTGTGGGCTCCAAGCTGGGACTTGTGGTCTTTATCCTTATCTCTATTCCTCTTAACCCCAGCCTTAATTTTTGCAGCATTCCTGGGGAATTCCTGGGACTCACACCACTCCCAGGTAGAAATGACTCAGCAAACACCATTCTTCTGAGCAGTGGTCTTAATCCCTGATACACATTACTATCACCTGGAGAGATTTTTGAATGCTGATACTTCTCTCTCCTTCCCGAAACCAATTAGATCAAAATCCCTGGGAGTGGGATTTTATCAGTCAGATAACTTTTTTCCCAATGCATTGTTCTAATGGGACCTGCTTGACCAAGTTTGCAAACTCCAAGCACAAGATTCTTGGAATGCCATTCAATCCAGATATCTATTAATAACTATCTATGGAGGGGCACTTTTTTCCTAGTAAGGTACCAAGAATTATTTATGCATCTCTGAGCCTTTAGAAATTACTTAAAATTTTATGTAACTTAGATGTCATTATAGCGAATTAGCATGCTGGGTGGCTCGGTTGATTAAGCGGCTGCCTTCACTCGGGTCATGATCCCAGAGTCCTGAGACTGAGTCCCAAATCAGGTTCCTTGCTTGGTGGGGAGCCTGCTTCTCCCTCTGCCTCTGCCAGCTGCTCTGCCTGCTCATGCTCTCTCTCTCTAACCAATAAATAAATAAAATCTTTTTTTAAAAAAAGATATTATCGAGAATAAAATAAAAATTATGTGCAGTGGTGCTTTGATATTAATTTTCAATTAATTCCTCATCCAAGAATTGGTGAGTCTTCAGCCCATTGTAGCTAAAGACTGTCCTCATCTTCTTTCTCTGCCCCGATTCTATACCATGTCTAAGTCTCTCATGTCTTATTATCTCCCACGGCTCTGTGGATGTCTGATTCATGGCCCTCTTGCACTCCACAGATGATTCTCGGTTCCTCCAAACACTCAGTCCATTTATCATTGTGTTTCCCCAGGGGCTGCTCCCACCATCGCTCATTGCAAAGAGCCTCCTGTTCGTCCTGTGGCCTCTAATCCAGGGGAACTTCCAGGACTTCCTACCTCCCCGGTCCAAGTGTCACCCAGCAGAGTGTTTCTACACCAGTGGATGAACAAAGTGGCAGAAGTCATTTTCTGATGGATGTCTGAGTTAAACACAGATCCTGTGCTAAGCAGAAACATAGACATCATAGAAAGAAAAGGAGGCTCCTTTATTTAAAGCTCCTCCCATCCTGCTGCTGTAGAGTTTTCATCCACTGCTTCTCACCTGCAGCAGCGAGGCCATTTCCGGCTTCTGTCTGGCCACCTGCTCCATGTGGTCACCTGCTTCCTGCCCTCCCTGGGTCCATCACTCCCCCAGGTTTATCTTTGCATAACAAGGGCTGCTGCTCAGCCATTTTCCAGAAAAGAACATAATTAAAAAGGCATGAGGCATATGTTCTATTTAAGTAGTCCAACCACAATTAGGAGCTTAAAAGCTTCATACAGGAGGTAATATTAAGTGAAATATTGAAAGAAGAAAAGAGTGAGGTTCAGTATACTGAAGGGAAACCGCTAGGTTTCTGTTATGGGAGTCATAATCAGAGTGATGTTTCCTTGTGGACTGAAGATGGAAATGGTCAGAGAAGACTCTGGAATCTGAACAACTGCTGGGGTCAGGATGTAAGGAAATTAAGGCAAGAGGATGGCCATTGGAAGAGGAGACCTGGATCCTGGAAATACTGTGAGAGAAGAAATGAATGGTAGAATTTGAAGACGGATCAGTGTTTGGATGAAGAATGTGAGAAATCGGACTTAGAACTAAACTTTGCAAAGCAGTTAATCGTTGATGTCCTTAATGTAAAATGAAGAATCTGGCCAAAAGATATCAGAAAGGAATTTAAAAAAAAAGTAACCTATTCAGAGAGAATCCAATGAACAGCTTTGATGACCAATCTTAAAAACAGAGAATTATGTGCAAAATAACCACAAGAAGTGGTCTATCATTACTCCTAAGAGCAACAGAAAAAGAACTTTTTAAAAAATTCATTCTTAAGTACTTTATTTTTTGTTGTTGTTGTTGTTTTAATTTTTTATTTTTTATTAACATATCACAGCACTCATCATAGCACATACCTTCCCCAGTGTCCATAACCCAACCACCCTCTCCCTACCTGCCCCCCCCCCGCCCCCGGCAACCCTCAGTTTGTTTTGTGAGATTATGAGTCTCTTATGGTTTGTCTCCCTCCCGATCCCATCTTGTAGAAAAAGAACTTCTTAAGCATACAGATAGCTTTCCAGCTGCCTCGTTTATTGTAAAAAGCAAGAAATTCATAGTTTCCTACTCTTTCCTGGGAGTAATTCTGCTCTTTGTCTCTTAACTTGTATATTCAAGAGAATATCAATAATTTCTGGAACATTCCACAAAGCTGAACTTGCAATCTCAAATCATATGACATTGTGATTCTATTGTTTTCCTCTATCCATATATTTATATATACACACATACATATACCTCTCCATTTTATTCTAGAGCATGAGGATGGCATGTTAATACCTAGAGGATGCCATCTACTTGGTATATGTTCAGGTGAGTGGAAAGTCATTATATTTAATACAAATTCAGGGATTCACCAACCTAAATGCCACATATCTGCAGAGCCCTGTGCTCACCAGGATCCCCGGACAATGTGATTGCTGCATCTTTTTATCAAGCCTCACTGCTGCTATTCCCTATGGCAGTTGAGTCACTGCACATAAAAGGAAACATTAATGCAGGGGATGAGAGAAAAGCTAAAAGAAGATAAAGGTGTGAGCAGAAACTATGGCAGGTACAGATCTCCAGTTTCTGGGGCCCTCAGGAATACAGATATATGAGAATTTGGGGTGAAACTGATCTAAGCCTTATTCATCCAATGTGTTTGTAACCTAGTTACACAAATGTTCCCACTTCCCTAAAGAATATTCTTTAGGCAACATAATCACTGTGGAATATGGCTTTGAATCTAGCAGGAAGCAGAAAATACCACTAAGAATCTAAAATAACCATTGCAAAGCTGCAGCACTAAACCCCAGATTTCATGTCGCAGGAGAGGCTCTTGGGTCCTCACTCAGAGCTTTATCAAGCCTAACTTAGAATCATGGGTGGTTTCCCATGCCATCACGGATTAGAAGCAATCCCTACTCAAGTATCACCTTCCCTAGGAAATCTCCCTTAGTGAGCCTGGATTCCCTACTGAATTGTTCACTCGGCATCAGAATTAGTGGGTACTTCCCACATACCAGATTCTGTCTCTCCTTCCCGGTACCCAGTACAGATTTCTAGCATGGAACTTCCCAATCCCAGTCTCCCTGCCGAACCATTGGCTTCTTGTGGGAAGACGGTCCCTATCTTTGCATTTCTGTTTGCCTAGTATCTAGCACATAAAATACATAAAAGAGACTCATTGAGTGTGTGCTGAGACCCAGAGTGTGGGAGCACACTATAAAACAGTCAGGGAGTCAGGCAGGAAGAAGTCATACATGCTTGCCTTCCTTGGAGTGATCATTCATTCCACAGACAGATAAGTAGTTGAGGGTCCTTTATTAGGACTTACCAGAGTATCAAGTCAACCTGAACAGTGATGGAGATTAACATCATTAAAAATAATGGAAGAAACTCAAAATCCTTAGTCTGAAGAACAAAAGAGCTGAGGTACAAGTATGGGTGAGTCAGGATACAGGAAGTCCCCCAGGGAGGAAGGGCTGCAACTATGAATGCTGGAAACAAAAGAAAACAAAAACACAGTTACTGGTCAGCCAGGACAGAATCCCCGCCCCCGCCCCCACACCACCCCCCACCCTCAATCTCCAAGCTGGGGCTTTGGATTTCCTCCCCTGCCCTGCCCCAACCCCTGGCAGCTACTGTCACACATCAGCGCTCCCCACACTGACCCTCTGCAAACCCATTTCCAGCTGATTTAGGCAGCTGGGATTAGAGCCCTTGTGCAGCCCATCCAGGGTGCTGGCCCTGCTCAAAGTTCTGAGGAGCCGTGGAAAGTAGGAGTAGAGCCATTCACGGGTCTAATGGAAGACGCAACCAGGGAAAATTGGATACAAGATGAAGGCAGAATTCCCTGCTGTATGAGAGCTGGCCAACATTAGAACAACTACCTCCCTGATTCCGTTCCAACATCACCAACAGGAAGGGATGCTCTAGGCCAACTTTCAAACTGTTTCACCATGACCGTAAAGTCTATTTATGGTGGGACCCAGTACACACACACACACACACACACACACGCACACACACACACAGAAACTAAATTACCCAGGACTCTTACCATTGTGATACAGCCTGATATTTCCTGTTCTCTCCTCCCCTTTCTTCTTATTCTGTTCTATTTATTTTAATTATGCTGGTCCCATCTGAATGAATTGATTTCATGACTCACTACTGAGTGAGGCAGTTTGCAACACACCAAACAAGAAGCGATTACTGTGGAGATGATCAGAGAACTCCTGTGTCAAAACCATGGAGATGCTGAGCAGACCTCTGAGCTTCACATGCACTCCTGATTCTGAATTTTTAGGGTTGCTGAGGACTCACGTACAGGCTCCAGAAGGAAGTGCTGCACTGGGAGAGTTTGGAGGTGACCTCTAGAGTTCCTTCCAAATCCAAAGACTGGGATTTCCTGGGCCCCTACCATACACAGGCATTATGCTAAGAGTCATGAAGACAGAATTCCAACAAAGAGTACCTGTCCGGCTGGAGAGCCAGGACGTGCACATGGAGAGAGCTACATAAGAACTTCACAGGGCGCCTGGGTGTCTCAGTGGGTTAAAGCCTCTGCCTTCGGCTCAGGTCATGATCCCAGGGTCCTGAGATCGAGCCCCACGTCGGGCTCTCTGCTCAGCAGGGAGCTTGCTTCTTCCTCTCTCTCTGTCTGCCTCTCTGCCTACTTGTGATCTGTCAAATAAACAAATAAAATCTAAAAAAAAAAAAAAAAAGAACTTCACAATTCTCAGGCAGAGCGGAGTCCAGGCCTTGATGCCCATCTCAGGAAGCTGAGAAAACTTGCACTCTGCAGCGATCAGTAAGGCCTACAGTCAGGAAATACTTGGTACCCATTAGTGGGAAGGTATGAAGTTCTCATCTACTACTACGCTTTCGCACTGGTAACCACGACAATGAGTATAACAGCAATAAATAGGTAACCTTCATTGAACAATATTAAATAGCTTACATTTAATTACTTATGACATGTGGCTTTCTGTGAATTCTCTTCTGATCTAGCAACAATCTTACACGTTAAGTTATTGGTCCTCCAAGTGTAGTCCCTGGACCAGCAGCAGCAACATCCTGTGGGAATTCATTAGAAATGCACATGTGCACTGCCTGAGAAACTCTGAGCCAGGGCCAACAGTTTGTTTTAAGAAATGCTCCAGGTAATTTGGATGCATGTTTTAAGTTTTGAGAAGTTAGTAACAGTTTTGTCCCCATTGTTGCACGTGGTGATGAGATTTAGAAAAGTTGAGTGAGCTTTCAAGATCACCCAGCTAGTAAATGGTAGAAGCAGAGTTTGAACCCTGGCAGTCTGACTGCCCAGGACACTCTTGCCTGGAAGAGAAGAGACCACTCGCACTCCCATCCTTGGGCCTCACCTGCTCACAGAATCTAATGTTGCTTACCTCTCACAGATCAGCTTCTTGAATCAATGGTGGGAAAACACGGGGGCATTGAACACCACATCAATGGAGGCCGAGTACCAGGTGACACAGAACTTGTAAGTGGCTTACAAAAATGACTCGGTTTCCATTATTTGTGGTGGTAGGTTCAAGGTAAGCTTGGGGCACCTGGGTGGCCAGTTGGCTAAGCGTCTTGACTCTTGATTTCAGCTTAGCTCATGATCTCAGTGTTGTGAGATGGAGTCCCACATCGGGCTCCACAAGATCTGCTTGGGATTCTCTCTCCTTCACCCTCTGCTCCCAGGCATGCTCGCTCACTCTATCTCTCTCTCTCTCTCTCTCTCAAAAATCAATCAATCAATCTTTAAAGGTAAGTTTCTTAGAGTATAGCTTCAGAAGATGTGTGTGTACCCACACCCACTTTGAATGGAATATAACCTGGGGACCAAGGTGACTCTGATAGGTTCCAGGTCTCCCCTGCCCTCTCTCTTTAAGGCAGCAGGGACCAGCAGGGCCCCTTGCTGTTTTGAGGTGTTTGTTGTTGAGAATGCCCAATGCTCATCTCCCTTTTGCTACACTCTGGTCATGATGTGTCTCTTTGATAAATGCCTCCAATTTCCCCCCCAAATATACTTCCCGAGAAGATCTCAGGAAATACTAAGGAAGGCTCTAGCCTAAAGGAAAAAAAATTTGAGTATCCGTAACACTCACAACATTTCGAGATGTCAGAAAAATTTTTAAAAAAGCAAACATTAAGTTGTTTCCATTTCTACCAAACACAGAATATACATTAAATTGCAGAAATTTCTTTATCTATTCGTGTAAGTATGGGCTGACATATATATGTATACATGTATATATATGTATATGTATATGTATATGTATATGTATATGTATACACACACACACATATATAATGCTTATAATTTAAAACTAAGTAGCTGGTCACTGAGGTAGGTTGCTGGGGAACCTGTGAAGTATTTCTCTCTCGTTGCTTCTGAGAATCAAGTTGAAAAATACATTTCAGAAGGGCTGACATTCCTCTAGCCTGAACAGGGAATTTGATTATTGCCTGTTTACGGTGGCACCAATCCAGATTTCATCACTTTGATCCCTTTTGTACTTGGAACACTCTATTACTCAGGTAATAGAATATGCTTTACTCAAGCAAAATGCTTATAAGGTTCTTAACCTGTGAGTTCAAGGCCGAGCCTGCAAAACCAACTTGCTGTCCAGTAGAGCCTCATGGGGGGTTGGGTTTTCCCCAAGGAGTATTTGTAACAGAGACTTGGATGACAGCTATGGCAACCAGATGCCATCTGCCACCAGAGAAGACAGCAGACAGTAACTAGTCATCAGAAAACACCTTTGAACACACAGAAGCACAATCTTTACAGTTCTCAAAACTGTTGAATCTTAAAAACTTAATTTTTCTTCAGTATGTTCTTTCATGTTGGTTCCATAATATTCTCTAGGCTAATCTCTATCACGCATACACTGTCTGTGGGCCTCGTGAAGCTTGGCATCTTCACCCTCCAAATTAGGGAGTTAAACATGTAGGAAACAATTGGTAGAAAAACTTGCAAGCAAGAATTTAATCCATGGAATCTGATAGGATGCTGGCAGAAGTTCTGAAAACTCTTCATGCTCTAGCAGGAAAAAAGCTGTAGAGGAATTTTACCAGCAGAGTTGATCGAAGAAGAGAATTGCCATTATCCCTGTAAAATGCTCAGTGAGATATCCAAAGACATTTTATTATCAGGTGATTTTCAGAAATGCTTCTAAGTCTGAAAATAATTTTCTAAGGGCCTGTAATAAAAGATCTATTGATACTACTTTTTAGAAAATTGTCAACTCCCAAAGTTTTGGTGCTGCTTTGGCACATTGTTTCCATTTGCTGTAACAGCCACATACGTGGTTAAGGATCAATTACCGACAGCAAAGGTCTGTAAGGAAAACTGATACTAAAACCACCGAGGTTCTCACGCACAGATAATTTTGAGGACTACCTTAAGTCACAATCCCACTGAACAGCTGTTGTGTAACCCTTAAGTATGACTTCCTGGAAGGCTTATATAACCTGCAATACTAGCCCTGCACCACCTACACTTGGCTTTTAACTGATCGCAGCCACACGATGGTGAAATTGTTGATTTCCCTTTAGGGCTTCTCATTATAGGCTGTAAGATAAGACCTTGCCTTAATCATCTCATTATTCCTCTGCCTAGCACAAGGCATACATGTCTAGATGGGTAGGCGGGTGGGTGGATGGATGGATGGTTGATGGGTGGGTGAATGGATTGTTATATAAATGAGAAGGTGAAGCAAATTTTGGGGGGCATTGGGTCTTCCTTTCTAATGTCTTTGAAATTGCTTTATTAGTTCTAGAAAAATAAGATCCATGTTGTGGTCTCTCCTACAAAGGCACAGTGGAATCACTGGAAAACTACAGAAAAGATACCAACAATTCTGGTAGCGATTTGTGCCATCAAAACCAAGGAAATGCTGATTCCTGAAAGGTAACATTAATGACTGGGATTTTAGAACAATTTTTTTTAACCGAGTTTCGTGGGATTGCACTAGATTATCAGGAAAAAAGTTGAAAATATATAAACACTGCTACATGGAATATTCAGGGACTCCTTGCCAAAGAGATGAAAGTCTACAAGATGCTTCTCTTACTTTTAGCAATCACCTTCCCATGGGTGGCCCTGGGAAATGGAGCAACTCCAATGTTTTAAGTTGCCCCAAATGGATTCATTTGTCTACTTCAGCAATCTCATTTACCTCTAGATGATTTGGAAAACATAATCCTTACTTTAAACAGAGATTTCTTTGAAAAGCTTAATTAACCACACCCAGAATTGTGATTGTAACCAACCACTAAGTTCAGGGAAGACAATAAACAGCTTAGTTTTTTTCCCTCAAATTAATATATATGTATATTTATTAACATGTCCAAAGTTGCCTGTCATCTGCCCTTCAGTCATACCTGTATCCCAGAACTTTTTACCCAACAGGGTTCTACTTGCTCAAGACATTTTCCCATGCTCTGGAGAGACATTAACTGGAGATTAAAGATCAATGAATTGCACTTACTTGGTAAAATCTGTATTTTTTTTAAAGATTTCATTTATTTATTTGACAGAGAAAGATCACAAGTAGGCAGAGAAGCAGGCAGAGAGAGAGGAGGAAGCAGGCTCCCCACTGAGCAGAGAGCCCGACGCGGGGCTTGATCCCAGGACCCTGAGATCATGACCTGAGCCGAAGGCAGAGGCTTTAACCCACTGAGCCACCCAGGCACCCTAAAATCTGTATTTTAATGAGAGATTTCTAGAGCAGTGCCTAAATCCTCCATGTTTCCCCAGTTTTCCCCAGTTCCTCTGTTCTCTCTGACAACAGAGCCCCATCAAAAACATGCTTGGACAAGGGAATGCCAATCATCCTTTATACCTGAACACATAGATAGCTGCTTAGTATACCTTCTTTCAAGGAAAAGTTGTTAAAATTTAAATTTTAGTGGCCAGTGTTTTTTTCTGAATGAAAATAGCTTTACTGCTTTTGAAATAAATAACATCCTTTTTGTAATTATATAAATAATATGCTTATTGTGATTGTAAAACATGTTCACTGGTATGTTAATATCCTTTTCTAGATTTTTTTTTTTTTTTTTGACAGACAGAGATCACAAGTAGGCAGAGAGGCAGAGAGAGAGAGGAGGAAGCAGGCTGTCCGCAGAGCAGAGAGCCCGATATGGGGCTCGATCCCACCACCCTGGGATCATGACCTGAGCCGAAGGCAGGGGCTTTAACCCCCTGATCCACCCAGGCGCCCCAATATCCTTTTCTATACTGCTCAATGCATATGTACATGCCTGTATAACTTTCCACACTAGGGTTTACTTTTTACCTGCTGTATGTAGTTGTGGGCACATTTTAAAAGGGTTTGCCTTTTCTGCTGTGCTTTGTTTTAGTGGGGTGAGAGAATATGGCCTCCCCCCTCCACACACACCCCCTGCAGGTAACCAGTATTAATAGTTTGGTATACATCCTTCCATTTCTTTCTCCACATTTACATAATCATGAGCAAAGTTTCACCTACATAAATGGAGTTGTGGCATACAATATCTTAATGTCTTTATGTGAGAATATTCCCTCATCTGCTACTTCCTACCATTCTTCTTTACCTAGTGATTGAGTAAATGGAAACAAGCCTAGCATCAAGCTGAGTGGAAAAACAGCAGCTGAAAGGGAATGTTGATGAGTTTGGGGTGGCAAAGCCTCTGTGCCTCCCTTGGAAACCACGTTATACACACTCCCTCTCAAGTCACCTGTCATCTGCTCTCTGTGAAGAAAGACAAAACCCAGAGCCACTCAACTCTGCACACCTTTACCGGGCACCTGCAGTGAGACTGATGTCGTCATGAAGGCAGCGGGTTGCAGTCAGGGGATCTGCTCCTGGGAGGTCTGAGTTTGCGCCCTGGTTCTGTGTTGTTTAATGGCTGTGTGACCCTGGCAGGTCTCCAGTTCTCATCTGTTCTCATCTGCAAAATGGGAATACAATAGTCAATCTCACAGCATTGTCAGGTAGATTAAATGAGATAATACATGTGGAAAGCATTTTTTGGTTATGAAGTGTGTTAGATAGTGTGGGACATATAAATGAAATGTAAATCTTACCCCAGCTTATGAGATTAACACAAAGGGAATTGTTGCAGTCCTAGGGCAGCTGGCTAAAGGGTAGGGCCATATACCCTCATGACCAAAGGCAGTAACTTCTCCAGACAGGAAATGTGCCCACACACCAGCTTCATCCCATTGGTGGAATGACACCCTTCCGTCCATGAAAAACCCTGAGGGAAGGCCCTTGACCTAGGTCACACCCACCAGTTAAGGCTTGACCCACTGGAATAGAGCTGTCAAAAGTGAAGTCCCTTTAATGGCTGGGCTGTTCAGGAAGGTCGTTTCAGACCTCCAGGTTCGAGGGCATTCCTATAAGCAAACAATAACTACCACATAAAAGCCCAAGCAAGCAAGCAGAGTCGTGCTGGTGAGGATATGGCTGAATGTGCACAATTACAAAAATAACTATAGACATTTTACTACACATATCCTCAGACCTACTGCTTTCGCTGCTAAGAGTTAACAGTTTCATTGAGATGCAATTCACATACCATAAAATTCACCCATTGAAAACATACAGTGCAGTGGTTTGTAGTATAATCATAAAGTTGTGTAACCCTCACCACAATCTAGTTTTAGAATATTTTTATCACCCCAAAAAGAAACCCTGAGTCCACTGCCACTTAGGAATTTAACCAATGAACATAGTCACAAAAACTTTTTTGCCAAAGCATATATGCAAAGACATTCATTACAGGGAGATTTTGATACAAGAGTTAAAAAAAAAAAAACTTACAAAGTATGCCTTATTTGGGACTTCTTAAATAAGTTATGATGCATCCATATAATGAACTACTGGGAAGATATAAAAACAAATGAGGTAGACCTATATATGTTGATATGGAAAATTATGTCAGAATTGTTTATGATATACCTTTTAAAAATTATTTTGAAATATTTATAACAGTCATAATAAAAAATTCTAGAAAGAATTACAAGAAACTGATGTCAGGAGTTACTTTTAGGAAGAGGAGCAGGACTGATGAGCGGGCAAGGGATCTTTCATTCTTCATTTCATGCCTTCTTGTATTCGATTTTTCTAGGTACATGTTCATAATCCCTTCTATGGAAACCTTGAAGCCAGATGTAGTCTGGAATTCTAAATTTTTTTTATTTTAAAAGATCATATCTGTATTACACATATTACATAAGATCTTCCTTGGAGTCGAGGGCAACATACCCTATTTAAACATGTTAATATTTCTGCAGTGAAGTGTATGATTATTCACACTACGTGGAATTTTTTTAAAGACATATGAATCTTATCATTGGATGAGATTGAGTCATATTTGTGCACCAAATTGGTTTTCAGGGCCTTTTGGAATTCAGAATTACAGTTAAGGGATGGTGGACTTACATTAGCACTAATTGATTTTTCTAATAATAACAGGGTGTGGGTGAGTGATGAAATCATGGACCACTTTTGTCTTTATAGGTTACTTTCTCTTATCCTTACTTATCTGCACGCTTTTTCCTCCGCAGAAGCAGCTGAGAGTAATATGCTCAGAGCAATGAGGAGAACAAACTCACTAGGACAGAATGTCAGTCCCTAAACTAACCTACAACTAAAGACAGAGAGTCTGAAATCCAACAAAGGACAATAAGGTCTAAATTCTACGGGTTGCTAACAGTTTGGATCCATCTGTTATGGCTTTGCAGAATGGGTAAAGCAGGGTGAAGAGCTCTCCTTGTTGGAATCAACCACATAGTAGAAGAGACCCAGAGGGGGGGAACGGTGCCCGACAAACATTCAAACTATGACTGGTCCGTGCTGCGGACACCAGCCAGAGGACTGTGCGACAGCTCATGCCCAAAGTCAGACAATATGGCACACATTTGGGCTTTTCCTTCTCAGTTTTCTGAGAATAGCAAAAATACCTTTGCTATTCACAGGTGTTACAGACCTTTGAATGAAACCATTTGTCCTGTCCCTAACAGCATGAAGCTGCGGCTCTATTCCAGGGGCTTTGAGTAACTTACCTTCTTGTTAGGAACTCATCCCCATCAAAGATTCTGGTACAGGGGGCAGGAAGAACAGAGTTCTCACTTTTATTTCCAGGCTGCTGCTCTGGTCCATGTCTACACAGATGGGTCTGTATTGGTTGCTCGTGGGAGAACTGACTTGGGACAAAGTGTTAAAACCAAAATGATACAGGTGACAGAGGTAGTTTCAGTTTTGCCATTGGCCAAAATTAGACTTTATAACGTATTCTCAGGCACTGTATTATACTGCTTTGGAGCTTTGTGGTACAGTGACCAAAACTGCCCACAAGGAGCTCATTCTGGATCACAGGGAAGTAAGCCAGCTGGGACTTGGGAAGCGGGCTTTACCTCCCTTTTCTTTCTTTTTTTTTTTTTTTAAGGTTTTTATTTATTTATTTGACAGACAGAGATCACAAGTAGACAGAGAGAGAGGAGGAAGCAGGCTTCCCACGGAGCAGAGAGCCCGATGTGGGGCTCGATCCCAGAACCCTGAGATCATGAGCTGAGCTGAAGGTAGAGGCTTTAACCCACTGAGCCACCCAGGTGCCCCTATCTCCCTTTTCTCTCACCAAAACTCCCCATCCCCAGAGACCAGTGTCTTCCTTCCCTCTGGCAGAAGGTCTGTAACTTCTCATGGGCTCCTAAGTCCAAGTGTTAGGCTGCCAACATTCCCTATACGTAATTAGCACCCCAAACTCAGACTTCCTAGTGCCAGAAAACTTGTTCTTTGCTCCATCAAAGGTCTACTTTCTCATGGTCACCCTCTACAAGGGGACCCATGGTAGAGGTAGGGTCCCTCTAGAATGTTGCCTCTCCAGCAGGCCCCTCTGTGCACCAGGGAAGATTGAAGAATCTGTGCTATCTCTGTAGGATTCCCCTTTCCACAATAAAGCCTGTTTTAACCCCATGCCCTGTGACGTTGTGCGATTTGTCCTTACCCATGGCACTTGAGAGGTTTGGGGTATAGGGAAACACTTCCCATTTTAAAACTTTAAAACTCTTTATAAACTTTTGGTTTGAAAATATCTATTTGAACCATAGCTTCTGAATCTCCTTCCTTTCTGAAGAGAAAAGAAGCTTTTCTAATAGGTTTGGATTATTGTCCCAGTTTCACTTTGGACCAGCGCGTTTATTCCATCTGTGTTCCTGTGCAGGGGGCCAGCCGTGAATTAAAGACACCAATGTCTTCCGTACGCCTTGGCGAGACGAATACCATGACAGCGCCCAGCACAATTCCCATGGCAGCCTCGCTAGTGCAGATGGCAATGGAAGAGTTGTGCAGGTAGGATTTTACTGATTCCCAAGCTTCTTGTAGGTCTCAAACCCTTTCTCAGAGGAGCCTTCTGCTCCAGTCTAGAGATTTTTTTTCCCACTGCTTTTCCCCATGAACCCTGAGGTCACAGACGAGATCCCTGAGATGTGGAGAGTGTAAGTCCCTTGCATGATGAGAAGGAGCAGAGCCCTTCCATCCCAGGGATGTCTGACTCCAGAACCCAAATCTCTTCAAACCACACTGTCTTGCTCGGTGCCCAGTCCACGGATAGCTCTTGGGCTTGCTGCTCCGGACAGTGGTTTTCATGGCCTTGTTAAGGATTCAGCAAATCATAAAAGAAGCCTTAACATAAAGCAAATAAAAGTAGAGCTGTTTGGGTTGGGCTGGGCAAATAGGGCTCACATTCTATCTGCCTTACTTCGATCCCACTTCCTTGTCCCCTGGATGGTCTCGTGAGCCCACCTCGGCCCCTCTTCTGCAAGGACTCCCAGCCCAGCCTTGTAGTCTTACATTCTTCCCTTCCCTCGACTCTCAGTTATCCTGCTTTGCTACCTCTTGTTCCTCCTTTACCTCCTGCCTCAGCAGAATTCCTTCCTCCTTCCAAGACAGACGCTCACAGGCTTATGATCCTGTACCCTCCTTCCTCCTCTGAGCATCCATTCTGCCAATTATCCCTATTTTCAGATCTTTCTTCTGGTTCATTGAAAGTTACAAATATGTTCAGCTTTCCCTGATCTATTAAAAAACAAATCAAACAACAATTGACTTCTGCCCTCAAAGTCCCAGAGACTGATCGACAAATAAGCTCATTTTCCCTTGGGAGCTTCAGCTTCAAGCCCTGCTGTAGAATGTTGGCAGTTGCAAAGGAGTATACTTGAAAATTTCTTTGCATAAACTGGTGGTAAGAAGAATAGGTTTTTGCATAAGCTAGAGCTTAATCCTTATCTGGGGCTTTCCTGAGTTTGGCTAGTTCCCTTGTGGGCAGTGCCCCAAGCTTTTTTTCATTAACCTGGGAGGAGGAAGAGGTCAAAGAGGAAGGAGACGGAGTGTCTGCTTAGCAGCCTTCTCCCAGGAGAGGAGACCCAGGACAGCCTCTTACCTCCCTAGCCTCCCTTTGATGGGGGCGAGAGAGCATTTAGAGCTGAAGTGGTCACTAGGAAAGCCCTTATCACTGAAATGTCCTCACAATGAAAGCCGTAACCAATTCAATATCCTTAGCCTTTGGCCTATTTTGGTAGCCACACTCCTTCCTTTTAGAGGGAGACAGGGACGAGGGGAACTCTGGATTTCCCTGAGCCTGTAGAACATCGCTTCTATCTGAGCCTTTAGCCATCTCTGCTGCAGGATGCTTGGGCTGGCTTCCCCCGGTTAATTACATGATGCCCCCATAAGGATCTAGAGCCTGAAAGATCCCGCCCCACTCTTAAACCACATGATGCAGTAGCTAACCTGCACTGCTAGAAATCTGAAAACAAGACTCCAAGAACTTGTTTCATAATCAGCTTGTCTGGATTATATCTTGAGCTATTCTCAGCATTTTGGAATATTTACATAACAAATCAGCAGTGGGGGCTGCTCCCCTTCTCTGAAAGGACAAGTGAGCTAGCAGATGATGGTCAGTGGATTCCCTTAACCTTGTTAAGTCTCTAGACCAGGAGCAAGTGTAAAAGGAATGTCTTCCACCCCTTCAAACAAGAGAGAGACCCCTGAAGCCACCCATACCAGTGAGAGGGCAACCGCAACCTTCCAAAAGTGAAATCTACAGGCTGAAGGGAGCCAAGGAGGGCATCCCTGCTAGCCAAGTTCAGGATGCTAAAGCAGAAAGCTGGTGCTGTTTCCTTACCACTTCCCCTTCTAATTTCTCCCCTGCCCTGTATGAGGCACAAAGGGATCCCCTGAACTTCCTCAGCCCCTCCAGTGTGCAGCCACAGATCCCCTACCTGAAGCCAAGCTCCCAGATGTCAGTGTAAATGGAAATTAACCCATTCTGTAGTGCTAACACAACCAGCCCTCTCTGTGCGTTGATAATTTGATGTGTCACCTCTCCAGCTTTCTAGGGCCTGCACTCCACTCCCTCCTGCCAAGCCAGTTCTACTCCAATTTCTCAGGAACTTCTGTGGTGTTCATCTTTTCTGTTAAAGGCGGCTGAAAACTTTATGCCATGTCACATGAGGGGTTTGAGACTTGGGGTCCCATTTTAATATGGGCTTAATTTTAATACGCTCATGAGCTCGAAGGCTTCCATTCTCTGGAGAACCTAAACTTCCATCTGGTTTTTAAATTTTAAAGACTGACATCCCGTTCAATAGGTTGATTTTTTTTTTTCTGTCTCTAATCAAATCAGATTTATGGCTGTCACCCAGGTCCCCTTCATCAGCCCATTTTCACCCACAAAAAGTGTAGTGTTCGCTATACTGTACTTCCTAGGCAAAGATAGAAATTGTTTCTTTCTTTTGTCCTCTCCTTTCCCTGGGGTAAAATTTCTCAGGTGAACATCTGAGTAGAGTTTTTCAAACTACAGTTCACTGCTTATTAGAGGATCATAGAGTTAGTAGACTAGTTACAACCACCATTTTTAAAAGTGAGCAGAATATACTAGTATAAAAATATGAAAATGTCATACACATAATAAGGGAAGTGATTTCTTAAATATCTGTGTGTGCATCTGTACCTACACATGTTGTGTAAGTGAGTGTACTAATAAAATGTAAAACATGTATCTTACATTGAATTATGGCTAAAAATTTGAGGAAACACTGCCTTGAAGTGTCCAAATCCTATATCCAGGTCAAGTGCAATCCCAGTAAACTTATCATATATACAACATAGCATGATACATTCCCTACTTCAGTCCCAACAAATGTCATGAACTTTTTTTTTTTAAAGATTTTATTTATTTATTGGACAGAGAGAGATCACAAGTAGGCAGAGAGGCAGGCAGAGAGAGAGGAGGAAGCAGGCTCCCTGCTGAGCAGAGAGCCCAACATGGAGCTCAAATCCAGGATCCTGGGATCATGACCTGAGCTGAAGGCACACACTTAACCAACTGAGCCACCCAAGTGCCCTAAGCATCATGAACTTAAATCCATTCTAGAACAAGTTTCAGAAGAAGTAACTTTTCCATATGAACAGTTTCATAAACGGACAGGTTGCTCAGAAATTTGGGTCTTTATTGTCACTTAAATTTTTTCTTCTTTTAAAGAAACTTTATCAAAATAAAAATTTTAATGTCATGATACATTTTGCCAGAATATATTTTCACATCATTAAAATCATCTGTTTCAGAAAAGGCATAGCTCTATGTGGAATAGATCCCAGGAGTTCTAGACTACATAAAATTCTATGAAATTCCATAAACAAACCTGGATGTCACTGGAACTATGCAAGCCTGTGAAGGTGACCCATGATTCCTGCATCCTCCAGAGAGCTTACAAGAAGGACAGCTAGGTACCTATTCCAGACCCTAGAAATAAGGGTATTAGTAGTAGAAGAACTTCCTTTCCAATGACCGTGGCCTTTTGAAATCCACACAGGGAAAAGGCCATAATGATGATCACAATCTCTTTCCCTCTGCTCACCCAACCCCGTACCTGTCTGGCCCAGAGGACAGAGGAGAGTGGAGGGAACCCCAGTGGAGAGCTGGGATCATCAACCTGTCGTGTATCCCTTCCTTCCCTTTTGCTGTGGGAGGCATTTGTATCCAGGGCCCTGTTCCTCCCATGTCTCCTGTTTCTCCCCATGTCATGCAGAAAGCAGGTGTGAAGAGCCACAGCCGTAGACTCCCTCCTGCCTGCCTGCAGCCCCCTGGCCTGCCGTGTGTGTCTCCGTGTGTGTCTGGGGGGGG
>RCUC01041113.1:0-27663 GCA_003697995.1 Taxidea taxus jeffersonii | reverse complement strand
TATATATATATATATATATATATATATATATATATATAAATAATTCTTTCTTTAAAAAATTTTGGGAGGTAGTTTCTTCTAAGAGACCAAAATATATCCAAAATCAAGTGAGTGGATCCGTTCTATTCACCAGTCTAATATATATATATATATGTATATAAACATATACATATATATATATACACATACATACATATATGTAATATATATTTTATATATTTTTCTAATATATATATATTTAAATTAAGAAAATTTTTTTAAACTTCTTTTTACCCCCTTTCTCTTCCCCCTGAATTGGGGTCTCTTTTGATTTGGCTAGCATACATTTTTCTGGGGTCTTTGCCACCCTTTTAGTATTTTATTCTCTCGCTCAAATATTCTTATTTGGATAAAATGACTAGGCGGAAAAACTCACCACAAAAAAAAGAACAAGATGCAGTACCAAAGGCTAGGGACCTAATCAATATGGACATTGGTAATATGTCAGATCTAGAGCTCAGAATAACAATTCTCAAGTTGTTAGCTGGGCTTGAAAAAGGATGCATGGAAGATATTAGAGAAAACCTGTCTGGAGAAATAAAAGCCCTTTCTGGAGAAATAAAATAACTAAAATCTAACCAAGCTGAAATCAAAGAAGCTATTAAGGAGGTACAATAAAAAATGGAGGCTCCTACTGCTAGGATAAAAGAAGCAGAAGAGAGGATTAGTGATATACAAGACCAAATGATGGAGAATAAAGAAGCTGAACAAAAGAGAGACAAACAACTACTGGAACATGAGGGGAGAATTTGAGAGATAAGTGATAACCATAAGATGAAACAATATTAGAATGATTGGGATCCCAGAAGAAGAAGATAGAGAGAGGGGGGTAGAAGGTTTATTGGAGAGAATTACTGTAGAGAATTTCCCCAGCATAGCAAAGGGAGCAAGCATCAAAATCCAGGAGGCACAGAGAACCCACCTCAAACTCAATAAAAATAGGTCCACACTCCATCATCTAATAGTGAAACTTGAAAGTCTTAGTGACAAAGAGAAAATCCTGAAAGCAGCCGGGGACAAGAAGTCTGTAACATACAATGGCAAAAATATTAGATTGGCAGCAGACTTATCCTCAGAGACCTGGCAGGCCAGAAAGAACTGGCATGATATATTCAGAGCTCTAAATGAGAAAAATATGCTGCCAAGAATACTATATCCAGCTAGGCTATCATTGAAAATAGAAGGAGAGATTAAAAAAACAAACAAACAAATAAAAACTTCCAGGACAAACAAAAACTAAAAGAATTTGGAAACACCAAACCAGCCCTACAGGAAATATTGAAAGGGGTCCTATAAGCAAAGAGAGAGCATAAAAGTAATAGACCAGAAAGAAACAGAGACAATATACAGTAACAGTCATCATATAGACAATATGATGGCACAAATTCATATCTTTCAACAGTTACCTTGAATGTAAATGGGCTCAATGCCCCAATCAAAAGACACAGGGTATCAGAATGGATAAGAGAACAAGACCCATCAATATGCTGTCTACAAGAAACTCATTTTAGACCCAAAGACACCTCCAGATTTAAAGTGAGGGGGTGGAAAAAAATTTACCATGCTAATGGACATCCAAAGACAGCTGGGTGGCAATCCTTACATCAGATAAATTAGATTTTAAACCAAAGACTATAATAAGAGATGAGGAAGGACACTATATCATACTCAAAGGGTCTGTCCAACAAGAAGATCTAACAATTTTAAATATCTATGCCCCTAACATGAGAGCAGCCAACTATATAAACCAATTAATAACAAATCAAAGAAACACATCGACAATAATACAATAATAGTAGGGTACTGTAAAACCCCCCTCACTGCAATGGACAGATCTTCCAAGCAAAAGATCAACAAGGAAATAAAGGACTTAAATAATGCACTGGACCAGATGGACATCACAGATATATTCAGAACATTCCATTCCAAAGCAACAGAATACACATTCTTCTCTAGTGCACATGGAACATTCTCCCGAATAGATCACATCCTGGGTCACAAATCAGGTGTCAACAGATACCAAAAGACTGGAATCATTCCTTGCATATTTTCAGACCACAATGCTCTGAACCTAGAACTTAATCACAAGAGGAAAGTTGGAAAGAACTCAAATACAGGGAGGCTAAAGAGCATCCTACTAAAGAATGAATGGGTCAACCAGGAAATTAAAGAAGAATTGAAAAAATTCATGGAAACCAATGAAAATGAAAACATAACTATTCAAAATCTGTGGGACACAGCAAAGGCGTTCCTGAGAGGAAAGTGTATAGCAACACAAGCCTTTCTCAAGAAACAAGAAAGGTCTCAAGTATACAACCTAACCCTACACCTAAAGGAGCTGGAGAAAGAACAGCAAAGAAAGCCTAAACCCAGCAGGAGAAGAGAAATAATAAAAAATCAGAGCAGAAATCAATGAAATAGAATCCAAAAATCAGTAGAACAAATCAACGAAACTAGGAGATGATTCTTTCAAAGAATTCATAAGATATAAACCCCTGGCCAGACTTATCAAAAAGAAAAGAGAAAGGACCCAAATAAATAAAATCATGAATGAAAGAGGATAGATCACAACAAGCACCAAAGAAATACAAACAATTTTAAGAACATATCCTGAGCAACTATACACCAGCATAGTTGACAATCTGGAAGAAATGGATGCATTCCTAGAAACATATAAAATACCAACTGAACCAGGAAGAAATAGAAAACCTGACCAGACCCATAACAAGTAAGGAGATTGAAGCAGTCATCAAAAATCTCCCAAAAAACAAGAACCCAGGGTAGGACGGCTTCCCAGGGGAATTCTACCAAACATTTAAAGAAGAAATAACACCTATTCTCCTGAAACTGTTCCAAAAAATAGAAATGGAAGGAAAACTTCCAAACTCATTTTATGAGGCCAGCATTCCCTTGATCCTAAAACCAGACAAAGACCCCATCAAAAAAGAGAATTACAGACCAATATCCTTGATGAACACAGATGTGAAAATTCTCACCAAAATACTAGCCAATAGGATCCAACAGTACATTACAAGGATGATTCACCATGACCAAGTGGGATTTATTTTTGGGCTGCAAGGTTGGTTCAACATCCGCAAATCAATCAATGTGATACAGTACATTAATAAAAGAAAGAACAGGAACCATATGATACTCTCAATAGATGCTGAAAAAGCATTTGACAAAGGACAGCATCCTTTCTTGATCAAAACTCTTCAAAGTGTAGGGATAGAGGGTACATACCTCAATATCATCAAAGTCGTCTATGAAAAACCCACAGAGAATATCATTCTCAATGGAGAAAAACTGAGAGCTTTTCTGCTAAGGTCAGGAGCACGGCAGGGATGTCCACTGTCACCACTGCTATTCAACATAGTACTAGATGTCCCAGCCTCAGCAATCAGACAATGAAAAGAAATTAAAGGCATCCAAATTGGCAAAGAAGAAGTCGAACTATCACTCTTTGCAGATGATATGATACTTTATGTGGAAAACCCAAAAGACCCCACTCCAAATCTGCTAGAACTTGTACAGGAATTCACTAAAGTGTCAGGATATAAAAATCAATGCAGAAATTAGTTGCATTTCTATATGCCGACAACAAGACAGAAGAAAGAGAAATTAAGGAGTTAATCCCTTTACAACTGCACCCAAAACCATAAGATACCTAGGAATAAACCTAACCAAAGAGGCAAAGAATCTGTACTCGGAAAACTATTACGTACTCATGAAAGAAACTGAGGAAGACACAAAGAAATGGAAAAATATTCCATGCTCATGGATTGGAAGAACAAATATTGTGAAAATGTCTATGCTACCTAAAGCCATCTACACATTGAATGCAATCCCTATCAAAATACCACGAGTTTTTTTCAAAAAATTGAAAAGTAATCCTAATTTTTTTTAAATTTTATTTTTATTTGACAGACAGAGATCATAAGTAGGCAGAGAGGCAGGCAGAGAGAGAGAGAGCAGGAAGCAGGCTCCCCGCTGAGCAAAGAGCCCGATGCGGGGCTTGATCTCAGAACCCTGGGATCATGACCCGAGCCAAAGGCAGAAGCCTTAACCCACTGAGCCACCCAGATGCCCCAATCCTAAAATTTATATGGAACCAGAAAAGACCCCAAATAATCAGAGGAATGTTGGAAAAGAAAGCCAAAGTTGGTGGCATCACAATTCCAGACTTCAAGTTCTATTACAAAGCTGTCATCATCGAGACAGTATGGTATTGGCACAAAAACAGACATACAGACAATGGAACAGAATAGAGAGCCCAGAAATGGACCCTCAACTGTATGGTCAACTGATCTTTGACAAAACAGGAAAGAATGTCCAATAGAAAAGTGGCAATCTCTTCAACAAATAGTGTTGGGAAAATTGGACAGTCCCATGCAGAAAAATGAAACCGGACCATTTCCTTTCACCACACACGAAAATAGACTCCAAATGGATGAAAGACCTCAATGTGAGAAAGGAATCCACCAAAATCCCTTAGGATAACCGAGGCAGCAACCTCTTCGACCTCAGCCACAGCAACTTCTTCCTAGAAACATAGCCAAAGGCAAGGGAAGCAAGGCCAAAATGAGCTATTGGGACTTCCACCAAGATCAAAAGGTTTTTCACAGCAAAGGAAACCGTCAACAAAATCAAAAGACAACTGACAGAATGGGAGAAGATATCTGCAAGTGACATATCAGATAAAGGGCTAGTATCCAAAATCTATAAAGAGTTTAGCAAACTCAATACCCAAAGAACAAATAATCCAATCAAGAAATGGGCAGAAGACATGAACAGACATTTCTGCAAAGAAGATATCCAGATGGCCAACAGACACATGACAAAGTGCTCCAAATCACTCGGCATCAGGGAAATACAAATCAAAACCACAATTAGATACCACCTCACACCAGTCAAAATGGCTAAAATTAAAAAGTCAGGAAATAACAGATGCTGGAGAGGATGCGGAGAAAGGGGAACCCTCCTACACTGTTGGTTGGAATGCAAGCTGGTGTAGCTGCTCTGGAAAACAGTGCGGAGATTCCTCAAAAATTTTAAAATAGAGCTATCCTATGACCCTGCAATCACACTACTAGGTATTTATCCTAAAGATACAAATGTAGTGATCTGAAGGGGCATGTGCACCTGAATGTTTATAGCAGCAATGTCCACAATAGCCAAACTATGGAAAGAACCTAGATGTCCATCAACAGATGAATGGATAAAGAAGATGTGGTATATATCTACAGTAGAATACTATGCAGCCATCAAAAGAAATGAAATCTTGCCATTTGCAACGATGTGGATGGAACTAGAGGGTATTATGCTGAGCGAAATATGTTAATCAGAGAAAGACAATTATCATATGATCTCCCTGATATGAGGAATGTGAGAGGCAAAATGGGGGGCTTGGGGGTAGGGAATGAAAAAATGAAACAAGATGGGATTGGGAGGGAGACAAACCATAAAAGACTCTTAATCTCACAAAACAAACTGAGGGTTTGCTGGCAGGGAGGGAGGTAGGGAGGGTGTTGGGTTATGGCGTTGGAGAGGGTATGTGCTATGGTGAGTGCTGTGAAGTGTGTAAGCCTGATGATTCACAGACCTGTACCCCTGGACTAATAATACATTATATGTTAATTAAAAAAAGATTAAGAAATAAAAAAAATAAAAGACAAACAAGCGAAAAACAAACAAAAAACGCCAGTTCATACTGCTCTTTCCAAATTTAACATTATGGAATCTCTACTTAACTTTTAAAATCTCTATTTGTTTATTTCCTTCAAATGAAAAACTTGATTCTTAATACCACTGACAAAATTATTTGTGTTATTAGATTTATAATATTAAATACATAGTCTTAAAATAATGCCAATATTACTAAAAGACCATTGCATGAAGTTTTAGATGCTCATAGCTCCATGTCTTGTTAGAACATATCCCACGAGGGACGCCTGGGTGGCTCGGTTGGTTAAGCGGCTGCCTTCGGCTCAGGTCATGATCCCAGCGTCCTGGGATTGAATCCCACATCGGGCTCCTTGCTCGGCAGGGAACCTGCTCCTCCCTCTGCCTCTGCCTGCCACTCTGTCTGCCTGTGCTCGCTGTCTCTCTCTATCTCTCTCTAAGAAATAAATAAATAAATAATCTTAAAAAAAAAAAAGAACATATCCCACGAAATAGGTAGAAGCAAAATGTTATATTCTAACAGTTTTTTAATTCTTTTTCCTGAGTCCGCTGGGCAGTCAGTTTGTTTTACAGTTAGGTTGTTTGGGTTTGTTCTCAACTTTTAATGATTGCCTTTTCTTTTGATTTTATTTCATTTGCTAAATATATAAAACGTTTACATTTCCAAACTCAACTACATACAACATACAGTTACATAGCTTTCAATAGTCTTCTCTATCCTAAGCAATGTAGCCATACTTATTTTTTTGAATGAAGGCAAACATGGTTACGTATCTGTGTTCCTACTCTCTCACACATTTTCTCCTATGTTTTGCTTTTTCCCATAGCAATATTCAGGAGACACCTCCATATTACTGGACAGAGAGGTTTCTCATTTTAAAAAAGTTTCATAATAGTCTGCTGTGTGGACGTGCTTCTGTTTCTGTAATGAGTCCCATATTCTCGAATACGTGGGTATTTCCAATTTGTCATCATTAGAAATAATGCCGTAATGACAAATCTTATGCAAAAGTAAGTCTATACTTTTGCTATTGCCACTTTAGGATGAATTCACAGAAGCAGGACTGCAGGCTCAAAGAGAAACTCACGTATAACATTCCTAGATGATGACAGGTTTCTCTGGATGCTCAGAGAATTAGATACTCGTTCCAGAGTATCTAATTGGATGCTCATTCTCTTTGCATTACTACTTGCGACGCGGGGCCATGTCTTTCTCCACCAGGTCACCCACAGAACACGCTGTCGAACTTTGGGATATTTGCTAAATGTAGGTGAGAAGTGATGGTTCAGTGACGTTTTAATTAGCCTTTCTCTTCTTGCGTGATGCAGAGTGTCTTTTCCCATGTTTAAGGGCCGTTTTCATTTCCTCTTCTGTGGGCTGTCTGTATCTTTTGCTGATTTTCTATCAGATTGTCATTTTCCCCCCTCAATTTTTCCAGGACCTTTGTAGAGTCCTGCTAGTAGCACTTCCTCTGTGATAATAGGTTGCATGTCTTTTCGTGAGCTTGTCATTTGCCTTTCATGAGTCCACTTCAACGTTACTGATCCGTGCTTCATACTCCATGCTTTACCCTCACAACCCTTGTTAAGTATTGTTACTTTTGCACGTTGTTTCCTGCTCGATTTGTCTCATGCAGAATGCACCAGCAGTACAGTTCTGACTGACCCGGCTGGCGCTGGGAGGGTGTAGGCGCGGACACACTCTTTGTTGCTGCCGTGGGAACCCGAACAACAGAGACAGAGCTGAATAGACAGTAGAAGAGGAGGTTTGCTACCTATAGTGGTGATAGTGATTGGGGTCAGAGAAGGTTTTTCAGGGGAGAGCTGTGGGGTAAAAGAAGTAGTACCATTAAAAGAGATTATAAACTACCTGCTGTACAGCTTTCCTTTTTGACAGTGGAGATAATTTGTCCTGCTATCACTCCTGCTCTTATAATAGAAGCTGCAATTAGGTCACTACAATTATCCTTTGTTCCACTGACCAGGCCCAGTTTCTTCAGCTTTTCCTTATGAATGCTGTTGCAAAGCCACCAGTGTACCCGGCCAAGAACAATTACAGCTTATTATTGCTGCCATTATTACTATTATTCTTCTCACCAGCCAATACAGAGTTACATACAGGCTTTGTGATCAATGTTTCATCTTTTCAACAAAATTGTTTTAACTGCGTTAATATTTTTCACCACCTTCTCATTCCTGCCTGGGCATCTGTAACATTTTCTAAATGAGCTTCCTTGGTCCTGTCCATTTCTCTTGTCAGCCTCAACGAGACCTGATGTGGTAAGAGAACTAGATTGATGGGATAATTTATCACTTCTCTTGTAATGCATAAGTAAATAAATAAATTTCTGTAGAACAAATTTTATATTCTACAATACTGACATGCAAAGTCTTTAATGCTGTCAATTGAATCTTTTAAGTAGACTTTTTCTGCATGTTTTTCTCTTTGCATGCACGCATATACCACATGGAGTCCTTTATGGTTTGCAGAAATCAAATGATGTTATAGCATGTGGCTACTGTGCCCGAATATCATGCATGAGTTTGTGCCCAGGGTTTGCCAAATGTCATGAGGCAAAGGGAAAGCTGATGCTCATTAAAGCGGGTTGAGGCAATGAAGTTTGGGAGGCTATGAGAGTCAGGTGTGGTTTCAGAACATTCTAATTCTGGAGCTCCCTGAGAGGTTAACTGACTTTTTGTCCAGGTGAGATGACCACAGAAAAGACTTCCATATCCTGTGGCCCAGAATCAACCAAGTTTCCCATATCAAATGGTCTTTACATATACGACATTGAGTACATTTCATGTTATAAAATCATGGCAATCATTTTCAATTCCTACTTATCAATAACATTTTTTTACCATATCAAAGTGGCAAGACTCTTTAGTACTGTCCCACTACTACTAAATACTACCATTTTAAGAGACTTGCCATTCAGTTAAGACTCTCCTATTATTGCAATTTACATTTACCCTAAATTTATACCTTTCCCAGACCCATTAAACTTCCTCTATTGCTAATGTACTGGGTTCCTGTAATTTGTATTCTTGTAATGTGAACAAATTTCTCAGAAACGCTTAGTAAACATCTTTGGTTTTCATTGGGAAATTATCCCCAAAGAGGGGTTGGGGGAGGGGGACAAATGACACAGTGCTTTCTATCTTCTCTGATAATGGTTCCCTTAGAGCAATTCTAGACAGTGTCCCTACAAATGGCATCATTAGGCAGTGAAGACATTAAAAGATCCTCCAGATTGTTGGCAAATGGACATTGGAGAAAGAGCTATGGGAATCTGCCTTTGAGCAGGCTCTGCTGGTCAGAGAGAGTTGGTAACTTGCTGGTATACTCTATTTTACTCCTGATTCTTACTGGTACTGGTGTGTGTATGTAGCAAAAACTAGCCTGATTTATTTTTTATATGCCCCAGTTCATATGTGTCCTCTCTTTATAGTGCTGTAGGAAGCAGAAGGGAAAGTAGGTTTTCTGTATTAAGATGATCAGGAATACAGCACTTAGCAATCCTCGGGCCTGCCAGGGGTGATATCTGCAAAAATAAATGGCTAGCCTTTGACCTGGTGGTGGCCATCATCATACAGAAAAGAATGGGGATAAATCCCTGATGTTGACTACTTGGGGGGTATTGTAAATCTACATAAACTTCCTGGAGAGGAAACAGGACAAACACAGAGAATAAAAGGAAACAAGCTGCATTTCCTTTCCTTTCCCATCAAAACTCTTCTTTTCCTTCCCTTTTGTCACCTGGAATTTCACACCTGGCCAGTGGTCTCCTGGACTTGTCTTTGATCTTTGTCTCTAAAAGCTTGCTTACCATAAAAATGTGCTGAAACATGGAGAACATGGCCATCCACAAGGCAGACGTGGCACCATTTCCTCTGTTTTCTCAGCCATGAGTGCCAGATTCCTCAAGGCTGTGAACGTCCATCCCCAGCTCACATAGCAGCTTTAAAACAACTCTGGGCTTATGAAGAGCTCTAAAGGTACTACTGGCTTCCACCAGGCTTGGGAAAACCACTTTAGGCTTGGAGTCATGATTATATGGATGAACAAGGATGAACATAAGCTCAATACCTAATGTCTCCATCCAGCCCACATGGGAGGGGCACTCTTATTTTGAAAAGTCATGTTCCCTGCATGATGAAGAATTTTGAAAGAAGCCAAAAGTACAGTCTTTTCCCTCTTATCCTATTTACATAAGACACTTGGAACAGGTTAGTAAAAATACATATTTTTAAAGATTTTATTTATTTATTTGAGAGGGAGATAGTGAGAGAGAGCATAAGCAGGGAGGAGCTGCAGAGGGAGAAGAGAAGCAGGTTCTCCTCTTTGCTGAGCAGGGAACCTGATGCGGGGCTTGATCCCAGGACCCCAGGATCATGACCTGAGCCGAAGGCAATTGCTTAACCAACCAAGTCACCCAGACAACCCCAGTAAAATTTTTTATTCAACCCCCGTGTTTTCTGCAGTGTTTATTAGGATGGTCATGTTTGGCTTTTTAAAAGATGTGACATTGTCCTAGAGAGACTGTAGAATATTCTCAAAAGTCCAGATACATGCCAAAAACTGGGGCCTGTCAGTTAGTTTGGTTTCTTTGGTTCCAGCACTTACTGAGTATTCAGCAGGTACTAAGAACTGTGCTAGGTACATGAAAAAGTCAGGGGCACATGAACACCAGGTAAGGACCAATAGGTCTGCAAACTAAGACCTCCTCCCACTTCCAGAAGGGACAGGCCCGAGATGAACTGGTGCCAGGAACACCTTTCTCATCTGAACCCCCACTATATACATGCTAAGGATAGAGCCCGGAAAAAGCCAACAAACCATCTGAGATAATCACCATCACGTGGCCATTAGGGAAGTTTCAACAAACTCATCTAGGTGGCATCGCTATTTATGGTGATTTTTCCAAGGACTTTTTGGGCAATTAGGTAACAAGACTACTATTAGGACTGACCCTCTTCCTTCTCCAGGGGTTGAGGAGAAAGGTGCAACCATAACCACTGTTTCCAACCTGGATATGTGGGGCTTTGAGGGAGGCTTTTTAAAGAGCGTGTGCCACATACACCTGGTCTTGAGAATTACAGTGAGAGATTTTTATTTGATATGCTAGGCAATGGGTACTTGTCCACAGGACTTTAAGGTTTGATCTGTCCCCATCTGTCTCTCCATAGAGACTAACAGACATTATGATACACATAGTCTTTTGAGTGCTCATTCTCAGCTCTGACCACAGCATTCCACTCTTGCCTCCTTCCTTCTTGGTCCATCTGGGATCCTCTGCTCCAGGTTTTATCTATAATTAATATAGAAAATCTAGGAGTGACTGAGTGGCTCAGTCGGTTGAGTATCCAACTCTTGGTTTCAGCTCAGGTCCTGATCTCAGCGTCGTGGGATTGAGCCCCATTTCAGGTTCTATGCTCAACATGGAGTCTGCTTGAGATTCTCTCTCTCCCTCTGCCTCTTTCCCTGCCCGTGCACTCCCTCTCTCTCTCTCTAAAGAAATAAAATCATAAAAAAAAAAAAGAAAAGAAAATCTCTTAGCATTGTAAAGAGGCTTGGTTTACCTTTTATGGGACCCATAAACTGCTAAAGTGTCTGTAAAGTGTTGGGAAGAAGTCAGGGATTGGCATTTATTATTGTGGGTGGTCTGGGTTTTAAGATGTGGGGAAACATGCTTCAATTCCCTCAATTATACCTGAGATTTAGATCTTTATTTGGGCCCTAGCTAGTAGCAGGAAAGAAGCACACAATTTAAAAGGGAGAAAGGGTATGGCTAGATACGTCCCCACAGGGAGAAGACATTCCTTGAACACCAGCAGTCAGACCATCTCTTAAAGAATACAAGTTTAAGTGCTTTTCTGTTGAAAACTCTTCCACATCTTCCTTTTATCTGGAGATAACACCCAATCTCCTCATTAGGACCCATGAGGACTATCATCAGACACAAGTCCTTCAGGACTTTGGTCATGCCGTTCTCTGTCTCAGGGCTCAAAGTCCACTCAGGGGGCTTCATGTGCCTCAGGCTTGGTTGGCACTCTGCCCCCAGGTGGTGCTGTGGCTCATCACTGTGGCCTGAGTCTCAGCATCTTAGACACCCTTCCCAGTGCCAATTCTCTATCGTTCTACTTTGTTTTCTTCACAGTTTTCTCATCACCTCACTTTTTATCTGTTGACAAAATTGTAAGCTTCACAGGAGCAGGGACTTCATTTGCCTTGTGCACTGATTTATCCAGAATGGTGTTTGGCACATGGTAGTCACTCAAAAAGGTGATGAGAGAAGCAGAGGGAAGCAAGGTCTGAGAGAGGAGGCCACGGGACAAGGGACACACATACAGAGGTTGGGGAGACATACTCTGAAGATGGTGGAAGGAGCCATCAGCCAGGATTGTAGGCAGCTAAGGAAAGGGCAAGGGAATGGACTCTCCCCTAGAGCCCGTGGAAGGGGTCAGCCTGGCTTATACCTTAACTTCATTCCAATAAAACTGATTTCAGAACGACGGCCTCCAGAACTGTAAGAGAATAAACCACTAAGTTTGTGATAATTTGGTACAGTAGCCACAGGGAATTAATATGGGCGATGAAGGAATGGGATTGATGAAGGGACCGAAATCAGAGTATTTGGGAATGGCCTACTTTTTTTCAGAGCCTAGATGGTGGTTCAAGTTCATCTTCTCTGCAATGTAGAGATACAGGCAGTGAAATCAACCTCACACCCTATGGCACATAAAGAGAAAAAGCAAGCCAAATTCTGGAGGCTTTTCTACCGGGTGTCATGAAAAGATTAAGAATATGTATACTGTGGAATGGACTGAAGGCGTGGCTCCAAATGTCAAACATCACAATCACACTGGAGACACTGCTGTGAGTCTGATACACACAAACCGGGCCTGGCAGCGGATGTCTGTGACACGAGACATGACCCCCCAGAAGGAGAAACGTGCATTTCAAATAGACGATGTTGGGCCTTTGCTAAACAAAGATATCTTCTTATCCTCTCCCCAAAATACATTATACAGCACACATTTTCTTTTGCATTTTTAATAAAGCACAACTTGAAAATGAGCAGCAATCTTTTTATTTCCTCTCTTAGAAAATCTACAGTGACCTGCTGGCAAATAATACAGCAGCAGTATCCCAGAAGAGGCTCGTGGTTCATTAAAATAATCAGCATATTCCAATATGCGTTCGTCCCTGAAATAATAACAGTTCATTTTCAATAAATTAATTATGGTTTTAATGAGTGAAATTTACATTTATATTTCTGTCTTAAGATCTTCATGGGAGGACGCATCCTTGCCTGGACGGTTCCATGAAGCAAGGTCTTTTTTGGAGCAGACCAGCAGCTGTTGACGGAGATGCGAACATTCTGCTATTGCAGAAATAGAGGAGCAGGAGGGCGTGAGGGGCCAGACAGCCTGGGCTTGAAACCCAGTTCTGCCACTTTCTTTTGTGATCATGGGCAAATAAGGTGACTTCTCTTGTCACTTGTAAAATGAGAAATAGGATAGTACCCACCTCTGAGAGCAGGCTAGAGGACTGAATAAGATAAAGTTATCAGAAGAGTGTGGTTGGCACATAAAAAACAATTGTTAACAGTTGGCTCACATAGGCGAGGGGAGCAACAGAGGAGAGTGATCCTTCCTTGGTCTTCCCAGGCACACATGACTAGCAGGACTGAAAAGCACACACACACATAGTTCTGCCAGCTCCTTCACACAACCACTTGGAGTTCTACCTAGAGTAGACACTTGGATCAAACACTCTATAACCTGGATTGCCCAGAATGCTCAGGAAATGGGGATGTTGTGGGTTACTTGAATTTTCGGCATGACCAAGAGCAAAGCAATAAATGCTCTTAGTTTGAATGTCTTGGTTGCGAAGCTTTCTGAAATATATTCATCCTTTCACTGGCCCTAACTGAACTTGCTAAACAGAATTTTGTTTAGAAGACTGAGGAACAGGCATCCTTTCAAGACCATCGTCCTCCACGCCAATATTTACCCTCAAGATACTGACGAATCACAATGGAAGAATCAACTATTACCTGTCAACTGACCTGATCCACTTCAAGCTACATTTCCTGAGTGCCTACTGTGTGCCTGGAACTGGACAATGTGTCTTATTTCTCCTGGTCCTCCTTTCCCTATTTTTTACCGCTTAAGAGTATTTAAAAGAATTTAAAAGAATCTGGTTAGTTCAATCCCAGTTAATGAAGTTTTGGTGTAATTACTAACCTGAGAAAGTTTAAAGGGTAAGCAAATTGTATAGAATATGGAACTTGTTTTTGTAGGCAGTCTGAGTCCATTATACCTATGGTCATATATAGGACAAAAGGGGGAAAATGGCTTTTTCTCACTCTTGTTAGTTTCTTTAGTTTTTCAAGACCATAAAAAAAGTTCAATTTGCTCTACATTTTTTGATTATGGTACCATTATATCAGATAGATAGATAGATAGTAGACTTTATAAACATAGTACATATCTGCCTATCAACAGAAATATTTGGGCGAAACTTTCCATACTATTAAAATTATCATAGTTGATAGTTAAAATATTTAAAGAAATTTATCAGTTTTCTGCAGAATAGGTCTTTAGTAATATAAACTTAGGATCCAAAGTTATCTGCCTAACTAACTGCTATTTTCCCAGAAAGTTTTGCCCTAAACTTTTCAACTGTCTCCGTTGTCACCTTTAGAGAAAGAAACTGTAACAGAAAGCACCCTGATTGCTTGGAAAATTCCTTGGCTTTCAAATAAACTTTTTTTCTGACTCTTGAATTCCTCTCTAGTTAGCAGCAAAAATATCATATATTATTGATGGGATTAAGAATTTAAATTTTCAAAAGTCTCTTCAATTTGCTGCACAGTTAACTTGTACTTTTATAATTGATTTTAATGATTTCATTGCATGTGTCTAAGAATACTGGATGATAAAAAAGTTTTGTTTTACTGTCCCAGCTATAACACTATTTTCTCATGGCTGTCTTCCCTGAGATCATATAGAATTTTTATATCCCATTACAGTATTTATCACAGTTTAACTTTATTATAATTAGTTGTGTATTGGTCTCTCTCCTCTCTCTTAATCATGAACTTGTTGAGGGCAAGGACTAGAATGTGTTTTACTCATCTTGCTATTTCCCTTAAGTGCCTAGCTGCTCAATTAATGTTTCCTGAATTATTGAAGAGTTCAGGCCAAAAATAATTAAAAAGTCAAAAGTGAATCATAGCAGAAAAGTATCTACCCCAAATCCTCTAAGTGGAAGAATTTCATATAACTTCAATTTAACTTCAGGTTCAAAGGCATAATGGTTTAGCTCAAGGAAAAAGATCCAGGGAAGTAAAATAGATTATATTCTCCAGATGATGGAGAATATTAAAATTCATCAAAATACAAATCTTTCTTACATGCTTGTAAGACGGAAATGGGGAGCTTTTCAACTGAAGTGATCAACTAAAGGTGACCTTTCACTGAGAAATGTGAAAAATCAAAAAGAAGAAAAGAATTAAAAAAAAAAAAGAAAGCAAATATAAGATGGCAAGGATTAGCAGTTTATCCAAACAAGTACTGCCAGTTAGAAAGACGCCTGCTTGCACAGGAAGTAGGTAGGACTCCACAAAGGTCTCAATTGAGGATCCTTCTAGAAGGCTAGCCTCCAGCCTACATCCTGTCTGTCAAACACAGACCACATTCAGAGTGTTTCTGCAGTTCACTGGAAGGTAAAGGGGGCTGGACTGATCATTCCAGGAGGTGTCCTGCATGTGAGGGTCAGGCTGGAGAATTAGGAAGAAGGACTCCATGAGATGTGCTCAATCAACTCTCTACGGGAAGGAAAGGCCATCTTGTACATGAAGATGACATTCCCTGGGAGCCCTCTTAGCTGTTCTCCTTGAAATCAGGAGTTCACTCGTTCCGTTAGCTTGAAGGCCTTTGTCCAAGAGAATACATTTTCAGATGACCAGCTGGGGTTGGAAGTACCGTTTTGGGCTACTTAAAAGAACTGCAAATTGCTTGATGATAAAGATCTCTTCCTCATCTCTTTTAAAAAATTCGTGTCTCAGTCCTTAGAGTCTAGTAGAATACTTGAACATGGCGGGTACTTAACCAATTGTTTTTTTAATGCATCAATAGTCCATAAAGGGGGTAGTTTATATAATACTAACCTTAATAGCATGTTGCCTTCACTGAGCCAACCAGCTGTATTTACTTAACAAAACGAATAAATCTACTCCCGTGTGTGCTGCTCACCAGCAGGCCCAGGCCTTTGGCTGGCATTTCAGGACTCAAAAGGAGAGGGGGTGATGTCTTCCCCACAGGGTGTCCTGCTACCCCCACCCTGACATTCTTCTTCTTTTTTTTTTCAATGCCTCACTTTCCTCTAAGTATCCAGTTTTCTGCACGAACATCCTTTTACAGAGTACATAAACTGATGTTGTGCGCTAATTCCTTTAAGTCTGAAAAATGCTACTTTTCCAATCAATCAAGGACTGGTTAGTAAATGCTGGAGAGGGGCTGAGAAGTGTTGTACTGGGAACTATTAAACCTATATGCAAATATACTTAAGTAAGTAACCATCAGTCTCGCCAAGATGCACACACACAGCTGTGTGCAGAAGTCACAGCATTACAGATAGTCCCACAGACAGGAAAACTTGCAGCCAGCTCAGTGCTCTTAATACTGGAAAGATGTCCTCAGATGACAGAATGTAACAACACATAAAACTTTAGCACTTCTCAGCTCGTCTTTGCCTGAAACTGTCTTTAGATGGAGAAATTCCTAGGTCATCAATTATAAGGCACTGTAAAAATAAACATATAAATAGAATCATAAACATGTCTATAAGGTTTCCTATGTTTCTGAATGCTCCAGAAAGTTGTAAAAGCCTACTACACCTTTTAATTTGTGATATTTGGAAATCTTCCTCAATTTTCCCTTCTTCATCAGCACGTTTTTAACAAAATATTTTCTTCTCTCCCACTAAGAAGCAAAATCTCTGAGTATCGTAACTTAAATTTCCATCTTGATTCATACACTGCATTGGTTTATTACGTCACAATGTTTTTTCTTTGAACTTGGGCAGAGGCAAGCGATGTGAGCTACGGTATGTGAATCCCGGTAATTGATACCGGCAGGAGGTTATTTCGGATTGATCAATGAGGGCTGCATGACTAGCTCCAGTGGACTGCATTTATTTCCTCGGAATATTTTTCATTTGATGATATAAATTGGTCATTGGTATTAGGTATTTGCTTTTATCTTCAGTCATATACATATTTGAGGCAGGGAATTATTTTAGCATAATGTCCATTTTCTTGGCATTGAGTTTTTGTATGCTGGTGAAAAAAATTAAGCTTCCTTAGTAACCACCCATTTCTTAACATTTTGTAAAATGTTCTGGTTTCATTTAGTACCTTTGTCAGACCTTCCTTGTCCAGTCTTTGAAACTGGTGAGGTATATCGACAATGATTGGGAATGGAATTGATGATTAAAAACTGGAAGAACTACTTCTAATTTTTAATCTGTGTAAAAGAAGGAATATATTCAACTGGGGTTTAACGATGTCAAAAGCAGCCCACTATATTACTGAAGCATTTTGTTAAAGTTGGGATCTTGTTTTTCCAAACCAGGATATTTAATGGTTATTGCAGAATTTTAAAAAATATGTATTCACTTATGTGTTAACAAAATGCGGCTCTGAAATTTAAAAGTCCAACTAGCAAATTATCCTCTTTTGACTTTCTTATTACATCCACTATGACCAGATTAGAAACACATGAATTACACACTACGTATTTCCTTGACTCAGTGATTTTTTTTCTTAAACAAAGTCAATTCACTGAAATATCCTTTGATGCTCATTCGGCTAAAACTTCATACTTTTTTCCAAAGATGTATTATTTGATCTGAAAATATTTTTAAGTGTCTGGAATATATATATTTTTAGCACTTGAAACTTTCTCTGGCCATCACAGCTTCTATTAGAGACTGTGAGACATTTTAGGATTATTGAAGAAATATCAATTATGTCTGTGTCCTTAGTGTCTATCTGAATTGGAAATGTGCCATCTTTTACATCTTCACTAATAGAATTTTTAATTAGCTGTTGATACTGTCAATAATAGAGTTCACTATTATTTTAAAAGATGATTTGTCTAAGCAACTCATTATCTACTGACTTGTTCTTTACTTATTTTAAAGATTCTATTTATTTATTTGACAGAGAGAGAGAGATCACAAGTAGGCAGAGAATCAGGCAGAGAGAGAGAGAGAGGGGGGAAGCAGGTTCTCTGTTGAGCAGAGAGCCCGACGTGGGGCTCGGACCAGGACCTTGAGATCATGACCTGAGCTGAAGGCAGTGGCTTAATCCACTGAGCCACCCAGGCGCCCCTTGTTCTTTATTTTTTAAACCTGGTGCTTATTATTATAATCAGGGTAATTTTTAAACAGAGCACAATATTTCCAGAAACAGGCAAGGATTTTAGGCAAGATATTTTAATACATACTTATTAATTATTTTCTCAATGACTACTAGGAGTTTATCAATTTTTAAAATTACATAAGTAACTTATTTTATATCTGATATTATTTTACATGTTTAAGTCAATCCACAACTTTACTAAATATCTTCTCTTTACTGAGATGTAAAGAAATGAAATAAGTTGAAGTTATAAGCTGTGCCTCAACAGAGTTAGGATCTAAACAAACAAACAAAAAACCCCCATGAAATTGCAGGAAAGTATATAATAAGGAATTATCTTATAAGATAAAGACACTAATATAATGACAATATGGACTCCTAATTAGGGGCTGGGATTTTAGTAACACTGCCTCTCTGAAAGAATAGCTCTATGGCATCTGGTATATTACAAACGGCTGTTGTCATTTCTCAAGAACCTCCATTTCCATTACAGTTTTTTATGCTTGCCCCTGAAACATAATCTGCACAGTGAATTCTGATCGAATCAGCTCAACATGCAGTACAGAAGAGATCCTCCTTTGCTGGAGCATAACCAAGGACAGTGTGTCTCACCTATACAATCAAATGCAATATTTCCTAAAAGGCAGATCTTTCATTTTAGAAGGCTGAAATGAATGGTACTTGATAATAATTTCAGGGGTGAGTGGGTGCTCAGTTGGCTGAGCATCCGACTCTTAGTTTTGGCTCAGTTAGAGGATAGAGCCCTGAGTCAGGCTCCTTGATCAACAGGGAGTCTGCTTGAGATTTTCTCCCTCTCCCTTTGCCCCCCCCACCCCACTCCCTCTTTCTCTCTCTCTCTGTCTCTCAAATAAATGAATCTTAAAAAAAAAAGTTCAGCTGTTTAAACTTATGCCACTGGAGGAGAATGGGGACAAAAGCCCAATTAAAATACCCACAAATTCTCTCGGTCCATAGCATTTCCATTTGTGAAATGAAGGAATTGCATTCATTTTCACTTATTTACTTGTCTCTCAGGATATGGTTCAGTGATGGGGAAATGGGTGTTCATAGTTCTGATGGGCTGGCCACTGTGCCTCAGTGATCCATTTCTACTGTTCTACTGCTTGTTAAAAATGATCTCATGCTTCTTGACACCATTTCATAGCTCAGGGGAAAGCCTTATTTTTCTAACTATATAGCTTTGTTGACCATTGGTTTAGCCTATCCTGCCTGTTGGTTCCATTCCAGTAATTATTCACGTGAAAAATAAAATTAAAATCATGGCAGTACATTCATTCATTCATCCATTATTCAACAATTGCTTATTGAATGCCTACTCTGTGAAACATAATTTATTAGGTGCTGAGAGAAATGGAACAGTGGTTATGATGTGGTCCTTGACTCAAGGAAATTACAAGCTAGTAAGGGAGAGAGAGCGTGTTTGTAATCATGAACATCTACAACATAATGCAGCAAAGTAGCAGTAGTAATAACGGCAACGGGTATCTAGTACATGCCAAGGACTGCTCTAGATGCTCTAAGTATTTCATCATATGTAAATTTCACAGGAGCTCTGAAGCTAGACGTTATTTCTCCTTTTTAAAAAGGTTTCCCAAATGAGCATGCTGAAGCTCAGAAGATTTTGGCAAAACATGCACAGTCACACCACTAGTACAGAAAAGAATCATGCTTTAAATCCAATGCTATTTGATACTAATACTCATTCTCTTTCAAATAGCTGCTGTCTCTAAGAAAAATGGTAAGTGCACCATTGATTGAGCGTCTCTATGCTTGGTACTATTCTGAATGCTTTACTTCTGTGTCTCACTGAATCTTCACAACAGCGTATGATGCTATGATGGTTATATAGCCATTTTGCCGTCAATGAAATGGAAGATTAGCAAATTTAAGTAACTTAACCCAGGTTATTGAGTGGAACAGTTTTCTTCCAACTCAGGTAGTTTGAGAAGGTGTAATGGAAGAAGTGAGGTTTCACTGTCTTTCCATTGATTTGGACTGACTGAGGCAGGGGGAGGGCAGACAGGGACAAGGGAAACCATACCAGGAATGACACAGAGATGGGAAAGTGCTCTGGTCATCTCAAAAAGAGTGAACATTGGGGTGCCGGGGTGGCTCAGTGGGTTGAGCCTCTGCCTTCGCCTCAGGTCATGATCTCAGGGTCCTGGGATCGAGCCCCGCATAGAGCTCTCTACTCAGCGGGGAGTCTGCTTCCCCATCTCCCTCTCCCTCTGCCTGCCTCTCTGCTTACTTGTGATCTCTCCCTCTGTGTCAAATAAATAAATAAATAAATAAAATCTTTTAAAAAAAGGGTGAACATTCCAGAGTGACTGAGTCGATACGGATCCTCTGGGCCAGGAGCAGAAATTATGATTGGAAAACTAGGCTCAACTCAGATATCAGCCAAGGAGTTTGGACTGTATGCAATAGGCAATAGACGGCCATTGAAAGATTTGGAGAGAGGAATGATCAAAGCTATTATTATTAATCCACTTTCTCCAACCTTTCACATTTAATAATCTCTGCTTCAAGAAATCATGATTTCACAAATTATTGTTTGTTAAGTTCTTCCAAGAACATGAATGCTTACAGCTTCTAAACTGCCAATCGTTATTACTGCTGTGTTTTTTGTTTTTTTGTTTTAAGGTTCTTTTTAAGTGACCTCTTGGAAAAGCAAACGTTTGTGCCGTAGCCCAAACCATTCAACTTCTTTAACTCTCAATACTAAAATCAAACAAAGGGCACAAAGCACAATGAGGCAGGAGTCTGAGCCTGGGAAAGGGGTCAGATTCCGTTCGACATCAATCTGAAGTCAACTCAGATGCACTGTGAAGTCATTAAGTAATTAAATTACAGAGCAAGGACAGGCAGGTGGGAGAGAGTGGGTGGGGAAGAACGAGGCACCGCTGTTCTGTTCCTGCCACAGACTGGATTCTAAGCATTCGCAGACCAGAGTTACGCCCCACCCCTGCAATGTAATACATAGAACAGAAATGCAAATGGGAGGATTTTGTGGACGTAATAACTGTGGTTACAAGTGTTCTCTGCAGTCACATGCCCTGTGGACTTGGAGAGGCTGGCGGTTACCCAGGCCATTTATGCCCCTCCATCCTGACTGTTTCCATGGCTGCCAAGGCCCAGCTGCAGCCAGCGCTCTCTCGTTCCTGTGCTGCCATCTCATGCCAAGCTCACTGTGCTTGAGGAGCAACGTCCAACGGGTGATCCATAAGAAATGAAGAGAAGCTTCTTGAATGAAGTATCTGGCGTGAGTCCCAGCTGGGCAAAGTCTGAATTCAAGTTGGCCTTCTTCATCACGACGGTATCCAATTCAGCAGCTTTCACAGATGGTGTGCCTCAGAGTGCTCTGGGCCCCCCAACGGTTACTGAATGGATTATCTGGGGTCTTGAATCCCCAGAGCTGGTCAGAAAATAACACTAAGCCCTTGGAGTCAACCAGGTGCTCGCTTCACAAATACTGCTTTTCACAAGAGCCTGAGAGACAGACTTCTCATTTTTTTTTTTTTTAAGATTTTTATTTATTTATTTGATAGAGATCACAGGCAGAGAGGCAGGCACAGAGAGAGGGGGAAGCAGGCTCCCTGCTGAGCAGAGAGCCCGATGCGGGGCTCGATCCCAGGACCCTGAGATCACGACCTGAGCCGAAGGCAGAGGCTTTAACCCACTGAGCCACCCAGGTGTCCCCAGACTTCTCATTTAACAGAGGAGAACACAGAGGCTTGAAGCAGTTAAATAGCTTGACAGTGTGTTCATGCAGTCAGACCTTGAACCTGGTTAAAGACCCACTCCTGGGTCTTATAATCTTTCCACTTGGCCAACACCTCCCCTGGGCTACCACCTAGGCCACCGGGTCCCCACCATAGCTATAAACAACAGTCACTTGAGAAATGGTTTTAAAAAACACACCCTCAAGCCCAACCACAGATAGACTGAGTATCTATACCACATTTCTATCTGTATCAATACAACTATATTACCTAATTATCTGTTTATCTAAAACACCGTTTCTCAACTGGGGCACAACTGACATTTCTGACTGAAATTCTTTATTGTCAGGGGCTGTCCTGTGCCTTGTAGGAAGGCGAGAAAATATCCTTGTTTTCTACCTACCAAATTCCAGTGGCAGTGGCTAGGGTAACAACTAAAATGCCTTCAGATATTGTCAACTGCCCCTGGGGGGAAAATCACTCCCTGTTGAAACTCTCTGTTATAAAAACAAAACAAAAACCAACCAACCAATCAAACCAAACTTCTCAGGAAATTTGGAAAAAGCATATTTACAGTTTAGTGTTTGTAAATCACGGGCCTATGTTAGGATTTCTACATAAAAAATGTGATGTGAGGGGGGAAAGCAGATTCTGGAAGATAACAGGTAGAATATCTTTTCTACATGGACAGTTTGCCAGCTTATGTGAACAATAACTGATCTTGGGCTCCAGAGTCACTGTGTTGTCATGGATGCTTTCCAAAGCAGGATACAACATAGCGTATGTCAAAATAAGGAATAAAGATGAGATACTTTAGAAATTCTGGAAAATGCTATTTGATTTATGAGTTTAATTTGTCCACATTTTTCACAGCACTTTTAGAGAATTAACTTTACTTGTACACTGTCTGGCCTCAAACGGGCCCACGGTAAATAGTCTGGATTCACTTAACTTATTTATTCAATTGTTTTCCTCTGAGAAAACTAAGCAATTAAAAAGAATTCTATCCAAACAAAACACATAACACAGAGGCCTTGAAGTATCATTATTGCCATTTTCTTTCATGGTGAAAGAAAAAGAGGGACTTTAAGAATCCATCCTCAAAGTGAGTTACACAAAGCCTCTATGAAAACTGATAGGATGGAAATGGGACCCTCATTCCTAAGTTTTAGCCCCCAAATGGCCTTCCACTCAGTTACACTCACCAAACCCCTTCTAGAAAATGCTCTCCTCCAGTTCTGCATCCATGGTGTGTAAGCTCCATTGAATCAAATATATCTACATCTCTGATCGGCATAAATCCAGTGAATTACCAGGTTTTTTTATTATGTTGAATATATTTTTTGTGTATAGTAAAGCCAGACATCCAGATCAACAGAACGTTGAGCTCCTTTCCAAGTGTTTATCAGACAGGCATTCTAAACATTTCTATGGAATCACTGTGGGGAGGTTAGTATAATCCCTTCTCTGAAAGTATTTCAACAGCACCGCAACTGAATGCAATAATATAATATGTCACTCCAGGGTGTTTGAATATAAGAGCATCCTTTTAAAACACCTTTTTAAAGAGCTGGTGTACTTTAATCTTACAAGTTGGTCTAAGCGACTCCTGGAAAGCACGCCAGTCAAGTGATTCATTTTACGTATTAATCCGGCTCAGCTGACAAGTAGTTGCTAATGCAGCACTTCTAACATTGATTCAAATTCCATAAAAGAGTTTTGGCTCATAAAAAATGCTGGCATGGCATCAGGATGTAGGTGTTCCTATCTCTTGTCTATCGGAATACAGTAATGTGCCAAATTTTGCCGGTGACCATGAGCATTCTGCGAAGATGAATGTTACAAAGATCAAATAAATGTATGGATATTAAAGGCACCTACATCTCCCCTAGGTCTCACTCCCTCATTCCTCTAAATAAAAGGCAAATTTGGAAAGATGGACCCTGAATGAGGGTGGTAGGTGTGCCTGCCCCTGCTCCTCCCCACTTGTTTTAAATTCTTATCCTAGGAAGAGAGGTGATCCTTACCCTAACACAAACAATGATAGTAATTACTGGGATATGGCAAATCTCTTTTCATTCACTGAGATGATTAGGACTATGAAAAACAAAAATCTGACAGCTTCTTTCTGTTGGCCTAAAATGAGAACATGAACTTGTCCTGGGAAGCAACCATCTAGTAATATTTTTCCTAACTTCCATGCATTGATGATCTAATAAGATTCTAAAAGTAATTAACTGGATCTCTTTTAGCCAACCGAAGCCTTATTCAAATACACATTTTTATCAGGATTCTAAGGGAGCTATAAATTGGGGCATTTTGAAAAACTGGGATCTAATCCAGTCCATGATCTGACGAGGGTTCAGTGGTAATAATAAATTGGGACTATTAAGACCGGGAACCATTCCAACATTTTATTTTGCCCACACCACAGGACCCAGCAAATTCTACTGCAAAAGACAGGGATATTCAGTGAGGAGTAAAACCATGCTGAATTAATCATTTGTATGTAATCATGCCAAAACATGGGTGTTTTCAACAGTTTAAATAGTGCCAAAGTTTAAGTTCGGTAAATAATTAATTATAGAGAGTCTCTTGGCAAATTAAAGAAAACAACCTTCTGGTTCCTTAATAAAATATGCACTCTTTTTAGGATATGATAATGACAATCCCATCAATTCATTTGTTGCTCTATGTCTTTAGGAATGCCCTATTTATGTAGGGTACAGCTAAAATATTAATTCAGAACCTAGTCCCCTTTCCCTTCTAAGACTATAGTAAGCATCTTCATTTCTCAGGATGGACACATGCTGGACAAACTCTAGCCTTATTCTGGTTTTCATTTCAATTTCCAGTAACATAAAAATCTCCCATAATTAAATAAAATGCTGAGAGGTTGGGAATAGATTTTCACTCACTTGTATTCTGAAACTATAAATGGTTTCTGAATGTTTTTATTTCTCTAAGATGAATTTCGTTTATGTGGGGAACTTGCAGCTGCATAATTAAATCTTGGTTTGCCAAATATCAAAAACACATGTATTGATTTAAACTAAGAGAACAGGCCACAAGCAGCTCGGCTGATAAGGCAAGGGAGAAGCCTCTGCAGCTCTTGGAAGGCTTCCTGAAGCAAAGAAAACTAAGAACCCTCAAGTCAGACGCTGAAACCGATCAGCTTGCCTAAATCTTAGCCCCACTCTCACTTCGGCATTCCGCGCAGTCCAGTTGTTGAAAACAAGAGCCATATGTTTTCATGCTTTTCAATCCTGTAGCTGGGGAAGCTGCCTCTTTGCCCCTCATCTCCTCCTTTATCCTGCTAAGATTCTAATAAGATCTACAAAAACGTTTCATTCACACAGCAAATGAGCTCCCTTGCAAAATAAACTCTGGCATGGTGTAAGAGTAATACAAGATCTTAAAGCACAAACTGGTGTGTCACTGAACTACACCCAGCCACCGCCACTTTAGGAAGAAGTGCCCTTTAGTGAAATTTCATTTCAGGGTCAATAATACAGGACTTTTATGGAAGACAGCCTTTTGGTGTCCATGGAGGCGTTTCCCCCAGGACAATAGCCCTAAATAAATGAGGGGGACACATTTTTCTTTAACCAGTCTCCACCTGACTTCTGAGAAGGCGTTAACGGTACAACAGGCACACACGCAGTTAGGTTCTTTGTAGGTACAAGAATCTGGTTAACTTCACACTTTGGAGACGGTTACGCACGTGAGCTAGAGTCTTAGAATTAAACAGCAAAAATACGTTTCCTGATTTGTTAAGACAATCTCTTGCTTTCAGCTCACCATACTAATTTATATAATCAGAATGTTTGGAAAATGTTAATTGAATTTAGCTTGATTAAAAAAATTCTAGGGGAAATAATCTTTGAATATAATATTGGATTCATCCTTCTAGCAATGGATATAGGCATTTGGAACTAACGCTTTATTATGGCCAATCTCACTGAAGCATGAACAAAATGATGAGTTTATTTAAAACAGGGCTTTCCTGCGATGGGCTGTTTGACTTGTGTCAGGAGAGGACACATGCTCAGCTCAGGAAATCAAATATGAGATTAAGAAAAGCCTTGCATGCAATTTTGAGCAAGAAACTTGGGCTTCTCCACTCAGATAAGAACAGTGCATTACACCTCCATGAACCAATGCTATGGCAAGTTCAAGAAAGGCCTCTCTAAGGTCAAAGGTCAAAGTAAATGTTTCTATACTTGAATATATTTATTTCTTAGACCCTGAGATCTAGGAAAAATCATAGAGATCACCTAAGGACAAATGGAACATTAATGACACACAACAGGATTTTATGTGGTATGTGGGTAAAGGCAGATAACTCCATTAACTTATGTGGTTTTGCATCTATATAGTATTTTACTTATCTGAATATATAAATATAAGTAAGACAATGAAGGTAATATATCAGTGACTGAAGTTGATGAAATTCTGATCTAGTCCAATACTTTCCTGATGCACTAATCCTTTCTCATTGTAATCATCAGCTTCTTATTAGACATTTTTCAGTCTCAACAAACTCACTCTCATGACACTTTAATTGTTAGAATGTTTTCCCTTCTATGAAGCTGAAGACTACCTCTCTTAAAATGACTCCCCATTAGCATCTTCAAGAAAATAAATGAATGAATGAATAAGAGAGAGAGTGAGAGAGAATAGATGGTATAAAATGCATCTAATTCCTCTTTTATGTGAAAGTTCTTTGATCATGTGAAATCGACTAAATTTTACCTCTGCAGATTATGCATTTCCAGGTCCTTCAACATTTTGCAGAAGACATGATTTAGTTGCTGCTATTCTGTGTATGTGAGAGAGGCAACAGGCTATCCCAAGCATGATCTGAGTAGTGTGAAGCAGGAATTATTGTTTCTTCCTTCATTTTGCACATGAATTTCCAGTAATGTAGCCCAAGACTGGATTAAGTTTTTGGCAGACACATCCTCATGTTGACTCATGCTAAACTTACCCTCAACTAAAACCATCAGGCAATTTTTTCATATATTTGGTATTAAGTCAAACCCTCCACATCCTGTGTTTGTACAGTTCAGTTTTGGACCTAAAATCAAGACTTTACGTTTATTCCCATTAAGTTTCTTTATGTTTGATCCAGTCCATTGTTCCAGATGATTCTGTCATCAACACATTATCAACCCCTGTAGCTTTTTGGCATTCACAATCTGATCAATGGCACTCTGTGCTCAGCAGGCCAGAGTTAAAAATACATTTTGAGGAAAAACATTTTTCTTGCAAGTTAATATTGATGGACTATTCATTAGCAAGATACCGGTACAGTTTTTTGAATAACAATAATCCTTCTAGAGCTACTCCATCTGATATACATTTCTCTGTGTTGTCCATAAGATATCACGAGACAAGGGGCTTCTCATGTCCAGGAGAGTACCCTTACTTGTGGTGAAGTCCAGAGGTTAGAACAGGAGTTTTTCAGCCTGCACAGTATTGACGGTTTGAGCAAGATGACTCAATATCAGGGGCCAGGATGTCTTGTGCATTGTAGATGGTGTGGCTGCATTCCTGGCCTCTGCCTAGCACCTGGCAATCCCCTTCCCATGCCCGTTCCTCCTTCAAAGTTGGGACAATCAAAGATGTCTCCTGATACAGCCAAATGTTTCTTTGAGAGCAAAATTGTCCCTCCCTGAGAACCACTGTACTTGACTCCAAATTCCTCCAATTTAATCTTATAATTCAGTCTACCTCTTATGGTTGTTTTTTTTTTTTTT
>RCUC01041098.1:0-12769 GCA_003697995.1 Taxidea taxus jeffersonii | reverse complement strand
CCCAGCCCTAGAGGAAGGGAGATACCACTGAGAAGTGCTTTTCTTTTTCTTTTTGTTTCTTTTCTTTCCTTCCTTCCTTCCTTCTTTTCTTCTTTTTCTTTCTTTCTTTCTTTCTTTCTTTCTTTCTTTCTTTCTTTCTTTCTTTCTTCTTTCCTTCTTTCTTCCTTTTCTTTCTCTCTCTCTTTCTTCTTTCTTTCTTTCTTTCTCTTCAAGAGTGTGTCTCTCTGGCCTTGGTAAGAGTGGGCAAAGGTTTTGGGAGATAGCGCAGAGACTGAGGATGGGAACAGTGACAGTTGCGGCAAGGCCACCAGTGCCAGCAGGAGGGAAATGTTAGCCTGCCATTTCTGGAAGCTGCAGAACATTTGGAGAGCCTGGAGCTGTTGTCAGTAGCCCAGATCGGGGCTGTGCTATCCTGGCGGCTTCGCTGTGGCTTTAAGGAAGCATTTCAGTATGCTCCCTTACCTGCAGTTGTCAGTAGAAGTGCCGCAAATACTGGTCCTGGGTAGTTTTCTATATTCCTAAGTAAATATATCTGCACATCATGATAGAAAGGCTGCATTGTACTCTATAGTGTGAATGTACCATGTAACTTATCTAACAGAATCCTGACTTTAAGACATTTGGTTTGTTTCCATTTGTAAGAATCAATTCTAAGCAACACTATACTGAACATCCTTTTATTTTTTTAATTTTTAAAAATTATTTTATTTCTTTTCAGTGTAACAGAATTCATTGTTTATGCACCACACCCAGTGCTCCATGCAATACGTGCCCTCCATAATACCCACCACCAGGCTCACCCAACCTCCCACCCCCCCTCCCCCGCCCCTTCAAAACCCTCAGAATGTTTTTCAGAGTCCATAGTCTCTCATGGTTCATCTCCCCCTCCAATTTCCCTCAACTCCCTTCTGACATCCTTTTAAGATACACTTTTGAATACTTCTCTTATGACTTTGTTAGCAATGTCATTGCTAAGTCAAAGAGTACATGTGTTAATTAATTAATTGAACACTAATTAATTAATTAAACATGTGTTTAATTAATCTACATGTGTTTCTAAGATTTTGGTATATAATGCCAATCTGGAACCTAGAAAACATAAACAAATGACTACATCCTTCAGCTAGACAGCACAGGATCTCATTTATAGGTGTGGGTATATGTGTATTTATGTTTTAGCTTAGGAGATATTCTGAAAGATAGACACTACCATGTTGAGAATGACTATTTCTGGGTACTAGGGTTTTAAGAATATTTCAGGGAGGAGGGAGAGACATTGTTTTCTATTTTTATACAATGAACATTTACTACTCTTGTATTTAGAAACCTAATTCTATCATTCTCTGGAATGATAGACTGGAAGACTAAAAGTAAAAATAATATCCTAATGAATCTTAACTGATTCTTACTTATTTTCCTAGACCCATACACTGTCAGGGCCATACACTGTCAGCTAGTCTCACCCCATCCATGTACTTACTGATGTGGACATTGAGTCTCCAGGAGATGGCTCTAGCTACATCATGGCAAACCAGACCCTAGAGTCCGAGAACATTCCTGACTGTTGACCAGGCATGTTTCCATATTCTTCCTCCTGCTATTAAAAAAAGAAAATCTTGGGGAGCCTGGTGGCTCAGTGAGTTAAACCTCTGCCTTCAGCTCAGGTCATGATCTTAGGGTCCTGGGATCAAGCCCTGCATTGGGTTCTCTGCTCAGCAGAGAGCCTGCTTCCCCCTCTCCCTCTTCCTGCCTCTCTGCCTACTTGTGATCTCTCTCTCTGTCAAATAAATCAATAAAATCTTTTTAAAAATCTTACTTGGTTTTATTTATTTCCCCTAACATTTTACAATTATTTGTACTAGCTAATGATTATCACCTTACCAAAGCACTGCTCCAATGATTTTGGAGATCCAAAACAGATTTCTTAGCTTTGCCTAAGGAAGGAAGATGTAGATTCCATCTGATTTAATACATGCTCATTTAAAACATTGGGTGATAAGAGCTGTAAGAAGAACATGAATGAAGACTCAGAAGATAGACCACTGCCATTTCACTACTGGTGTTGCCTGTTCTCTTCTTTGTCTTTAAAAAAATATATTTTTTTAATTTTCCATTATTTCTCCCGTTCTTTGTTAAGTGTTCTTAAATTAAAAAAAAAAAAAAGCTTCAAATTGCCCACTTCGGGCAATCATTTTAGACCACAGAAAATGATCTCTAAGTCTTCAGAATGCCCAAATAAACTCGCTACCATTTAATGGGAATAGGGTTCAGTTAAATTGCTACTTCCCAGGAGGACAGGCGTGTGAGCAGGGGAGTTCTGCTAACAACGGACCCCGCATGTTGCCTAGAGCCTTTAAGCTATTTAAAGAATTTTGATAGAGATGTCAAAAATGGGACACAATGAATCATGGAACACTACACCAAAAACTAATGACGTACTGTATGGTGGCTAACATAACATAATAAAAAATAATAAAATAAAATAAAAATGGAGAAACCCCGATACTGAATTCCACAGTGCATGGAGTGCCTAAACATTTGGGAAGTAGATGCCCTCTACCAGGCTCTATTTTCTTGCAAACTGTAAAAGCAACATTGGAGTCTGTTGTATTTGCTGTACTTCCATTTGACCAAAAAATACAGCAGGATCCTGGAACTACAAGTCCTTCCTCTTAATGGGTTGTTAGCTAGGCCACAAGAAGGCAGGCCACTGAGCATTTGACTTCAGTTCAGTTCATCTATGACCTCAGAGGAATCCTGACTTTGATGGGGAGAGTGGGTCCAGGGGGTGCTGTGATTTTTCCCAACATGGTGGACAATGTCCTCACTTGGTGATGGGACAGCTTGTGTTTGATGGGCATCCGTCTCCATATTTCTGTCCGTGTGTGTGTGTGTGTGTAAACACATATTTACATAACAAACAATATGATGTAATATAAATGACATAATAAAAATCAATTAAAAGACATATATATATACACCCACGCAGAGGTTTTCTTTCTATATAGAGAGCTTCTCTTCATATAATAGCTGCCTGAAAAATCAATGTAACATAATTTAATCGTGGGAATAATACTCAGTGAAATCTTTCCTTTCTTATAGTAGATGCAGGTTAGAAAATAATGCTATTTAGAAAAAAAATTGTCATTTTTGGGAAAAGTAATAGGAGAAGGTCTACTGGATCCTTAGATATGAAAACTCTGCATTGTCACCCCCCACTTGCTTCTTTTTTTTGTTTATTTTTTTAAATTTTTATTTTTTTTAAAATTTTTTCAGTGTTCCAGAATTTATTGTTTATGCACCACATGCAGTGCTCCATGCAATACGTGCCCTCCATAATACCCACCACCAGGCTCACCCATCCTTCCACACCCCTCCCCTCCAAAACCCTCAGTTTGTTTCTCAGAGTCCACAGCCTCTCATGGTTTGTCTCTCCCTCTGGTTTCCCCCAACTCACTTCTCCCCCACTTGCTTTTGTTCATCATCCTGAGTCTGATTGCATGTTATCACCTTCAAGAGAACAGCTGGGTCACTGTGAAAGGGTGTTAATCTTCCAGTGGCTTCCCTAACACCTTATTGACAGCTCAAGTCAGGGTGGCCTACTTTGGCTTTGGTGAATCTGACTTGTCAAAATTCCTTTTCAACTTTACATTCATTTAAAAAATATGGCCTCTGTAATTTCCTGAGCCAGATATGTAATGATAACTATTTTAAATGACCCGGCAGAGTTGCACGATAGCTTTCCCATTCCGGGAGGCATTCTGTGCAGCATCAGACTCCTACCTGCATGCCTCAGCCAAGCCTGGGGTCCGTCTCCAGAGAGAAACTAACATACAACTAATGAATTAGAGACAGTCCTATGCATTGTACAGAGAAGCTCCGGAACTCTGCTGATTTGAAGACTTTTAGTGTTATTACGTGTGCTTGTTAGCTGGAGAGGAGGGAGGACAATTAGTTCCAGATTCTCTGTTGTACTCCTGCCTGGATTTCAGCCTTTCCTGCACTGGGCCTGCCCTGGATCAGAACCCATCAATCTAAGAGCAAACCCTGGTTGAGTGTCCACCCATTTGATGAACATCTGGTGTAAGCAAGTATGCGAACAAGAGTGAGATTTCAGCAAAGTCTCAGGAAAGCTGGGACAAGTCAGCGATCCTACAGGAAAGCCAGAATTGAGAGGAGGGCTGTGGCCAGTCTGGAGGGTCCTGGTTCAGTGACAGTTGTTGTTGGTTTAAAAAAAGAGAGGAAAGAGCACCACATGGGGCTTGCACTCTAGCTGATGAAGTAAGACTAGTAAGCACAGGATAGTTTTAGCATTAAAAAAGAATATCTGATGCTGAGCAGATTTAGTGTTAATTTGTGTTTTGCACGCAATTAGAGCATGGGCCAGGTACTAATTGGTAGCTAGGATGGATTACAGAAAAGGGGAGAGTCCATAGGATTCCATATAGGCCTTGAAGTAGATAGATAGGAAAGAGAATTTGAGTTTAGGCTTGAGTTTTAGGGAAGTTCTAGTTTGGGTAAATTCTACCCGTTAGAAGAGAAAATATTCTTGCCACCTAATAATGGGAACACATGACTAGACAGGGCCTGGAAGCCCAGATGGCAACTTGAAGTATTAAAAGGCTAGAATTTCCAGGAGGATGTTGTCCAGGTGACCAGGCACATGACATCCTTAGAAAGACAAAGGGTTCCCCGAGGTATCCAGTCTGGGAAATACCCCATGCTCTCTTCCCTTAGTGGAAATTCACAATTAACAGTGACACACTTCAGGCTTGAAGAAGTCTTGCAATAATGAAACAGAGCAATCCATCCTTTCCTTTCAAACACAAGAGGCCACCAAGCCCCTTTTGTGTGGAGACAGGGTCAAGACAGAAGACAGGCATTTAATAATATTTTGTGGAAGAACAATTCTTTGAAAAGTGCTTTGGAGTGCATTACTATAGAGATGAAGTAGTCTTTTTTTATGCTAAAGTGACACTGTTAATATGTTTTAGGAGGCTTGCCCTAACAATGATTGCAAAAAAGATCAGAAGAGGTACAATGGCAGCAAGAGCCATTAGAAGAACAGGCAGACCTGAGCTCAGATTTGCCACTCACTGCCTGTGAGACAGGCCTCACACAGGTTTATGTGGTTCAATTAAAATCTGGTTTAAAATATCTTGGCAAAAAGCCTATCACATGGTAAACACTCTAAGGAACCTATTGCCATTATTTTCACTTTTTAATGACAAATTGGAACAGAGAGGTCAAGCAATCAAAGTTTGCATTGCCTATGGGATTTTAGATGTTCCCAGAGTTTTCCCTCCTTCCCTCCCCAGACAAAACTCCCTCATCATTAATAGCCTCCGGGAGGCATCTTTCCTTCCCCAGTGAATGAACTGTTAAAAGGCTAAGCAGCTCCCAACAGAAGCAGAACTCAGCAATATGCAGCCTGTTGTCTGTCAGACGATACAGTAGCAGTCCTAGTGAGGGACCCAGCATGCATGCCCCAGGAGAGAAAGTCTCACTGCAAGGGACATGGGAGATGCTGAAGAGGTGAGGGAAGCACCATATGTTACTGGGCCTGTGCGTGTGTGTGTGTGTGTGTGTGTGTGTGTGTGTGTGTGTAGGGAGAGATAAACAATGACAAAAGCTGGCATAAGACTCAGGCTGGAACATCCACCAAGATGGTTCAGGTAGTAGAATGGCATCTTCTAGACACACACACTTGCTTTCCTTCTTCATTTTGGAATTAAAGAATGTTCTTAATTTTGGAACAAAGGAACAGCAGCAAAGCATGCTCAGCCAAAACAAAAGTGAGGAGAGAGGGAAAGGAGAAGAGGACCCATATGCTCATGTTCATCTAAACAAGCCACACTTCCTTTTGAAACTGGGGAGAAGCCATGCTGTACTGTGGCCAGCTATTGCCTACCAAGTCCTGATTTCCTTACCCAAATCCAGCAAAGTGCCAGGTAAGCACAGCTTCCCTCAGGGGAGTCCCATGTTTGTACAAAGGAAGTATTTGAGAGGCAAGAGGGGGCAGGCAGATCTGGTAAGTAGAGTTGAAATGCCATCTGTCGTTCTTGAGGCATTTTATGAATTCTGCTGGTACCAGAGAGTGAACGTGGGGTTGGTCATTCAAACAGGAGTGGTTTTGAGAGTGAGAGGGTGATATTTAATAATTATATTGGGACAACGAGTTCACCCTGGATCTCCCAGGTGAACCAGAGTATATGGCCCCAGTTGTGATCTGAATTGTATGCCTCCACTCATTCATATGCTGAAGGCCTAACACTCAGTACCTCAGAATGTGACTGTATTTGCAGATAAGGCTTTTAAAGAGGTGATTAAGTTAAAATGAGGCCTTTAGATTGGGCCATAACTCAGTCTGACTGGTGTCTCTATAAGAAGAGAAAATTTGGATACACAAAAGAGAAGAGACACCAGGGGACACACACAGGGGAATGTGAAGACCCAGAAGGAAGGCAGCCATCTGCAAGCCAAGGGGAGAGGCCTCAGAAGAAACCAGTTTGGCCAACACCCTGATCTTGGACTTTCAGTCTCTAGAACCATGAGAAAATAGTTTTTTTTTCCTTAAAGATTTATTTATTTAAGAGGGAGGGCTAAGGAAGAGGGAGAAAGAGAGAAGCAGACTCCTTACTGAGCACAGAGCGTGATGTGGGCCTGGATCTCAAGACCCTAAGACCACGATCTGAGCCAAAGTCAAAAGTTGGAAGCTTAACTGACTGAACTCTCTGGTGCTTCAATATATTTCTGTTGTTTAAGCCACCTCGTCTGTGATATGTGATTATGACAGCCCTAGCCAAACTAAAAAAGTCACTGATTTTCTCTGATTTCCCTCATCTGTAAAGATGTAGAGAATCATGCCTAGTACCCAGGATTAAATTAAGCAATTTATAAGATGCTTAGGACTATAATTGTGCTATAATGTAATGTATGCACCTTGACACATGTAAGCCTACTAAAGGCCACATCCCGAAAATTCTTGATTTTACCAGTTCCAGACAATGCATTGGGATCTTTACTGTAAAAACAAATAAATATCTGTTGGTCCCATGAAGCCCTTGAAGATGATAGCCTGAAGGGTGTTTTTCATTCGGAACTTTAAGAGAAAAACAAAAGGATCAGTTGAGAATGACTAAACCCACACTCTGGAATGTGATCTAGAGACACCATTTATTATAATATGGTTAAGTTAAGTATGATTCCGCATCACCGAATGTTCAGTGATGTGCACTGGCATTCTGATGGGGAGGCTTCCCAGGTCTCTGATGCAAGGTTACACCCTTACTTCTGGGTGGGGTTCATCTGCATGACTTAGCCCCTTGCATTGCCCACATTGGATTGACTGCCTTTGGGGGGCCTCCTGTGGTTCTTACTGCCCCCCACCTGTGGCCCAGTCTTCCCTGCTTATACCCCAACTCTCCTGCCTCTGGCCATGTGTTCACGTCCCATTGGTCACAGCTCCAAGTTCATTCTGGGATTAAGCTCAGTGGATTTTAAGAAGGCCTGCTTCTTTCACACACTTTGCCAGTGGCTGAAGCTGGTTACCAAGGCTCAGGGGACAGGGAAGATGTGGAGGGGGGCTTTGTCTCCACTTGGGCTGAACTTCTATACAGCTTTGCCTTCTCACTTGAGTGCTCTGCCCCCTCAAGATCTGTGGCTTTTGTGGTGTGGATCTTACATGTGGGCAAAGGTCTGCAGAGGAATCCTGGCATGTCCAGAATCTTGAGACTGCTCAGAGAGTCCCAAGAGGGTCTGCTGGACACTTGCATGCCAGTCTTAGGAAGAAGTTTCCACTGAGCCATGCTCGAAGAGCAGCAGGCCCTCAGCACTTGGTGGCTTTCCTTTCCTTGTGACTTTACTGGGAATTATTCCAAGGCTGTCACCTTTCACTCTTCTGAGGAATAAAGGCAGCCTTGCTTCTCCCTGTGGGATGTGTTAGGGAATCCATGACATACACAGAAATAAGAAGCCAGCTTCAGTCAGCCAGTAGGGCTCTAGCCCTACTCTCTGCCCAGGAGTCTTGAGGGAGTTGTAGGTGCAGAGAAGAGGGAACAAGGACAAGGCAATAGTGAGCTAAGGCCTGAACACCTGGCCCAGTTCTCCTTGCCCTGACTAGTTTTCCTCTCTGGGCTTCAATTCTTCTCACTGGCTGAGTGTTTTATTGATACTTTCCCACCAAAACATGCTGACGTCCAAAGATATGAGTCTGCCCCACAAGGGCTCATTCCTTTTCAGGGAGAAGTCTTATTCAAAGGACCAGTTCCTTAGTTGTGTGTAACACCCAGTGCTCATCCCAACACAACTTATGAACTGTTGAACGCTACAACAAAGAACTTATGATGTACTATATGTTGGCTAACTGATCATCGTCTTCATCATCACCATAAAGGGCCAATTCTATTCCATTCAGCCACTCAATGGGTACACAGGATCTACTGTTTGTTAGGAGCTCACTCATTTATTTCCTTATGTATTTATTTATCCATTTATTCCCCATATTTTTTTAAAAGATTTTATTTATTTATTTGACACAGAGAGAGAGAGATCACAAGTAGGCAGAGAGACAGGTGTGGGGGTGGGGGCAGGCTCTCTGCTCTTTATCCATTTATTCCCCATATTTTTTTAAAAGATTTCATTTATTTATTTGACACAGAGAGAGAGAGATCACAAGTAGGCAGAGAGACAGGTGTGGGAGTGGGGGCAGGCTCCCCGCTGAGCAGAGAGCCCGATGCGGGGCTCGATCCCAGGACCCTGAGATCATGACCTGACCCCAAGGCAGAGGCTTAACCCACTGAGCCACCCAGGCTCCCCTCCCCATCTTTATTTTAATGTAATATGAGGCTAATGTTTCTAGGCCCTTGGGATCGATCAAATCAAAACAAAACAAAAATTACGCTTTTGTCCTTAGGGGAAGGAACAAGAAATTAATGTTTAGGAACCACCAAATATGATATGCTAGAGAAGATCAGTGTTGTGGAAGGAATCAAGCCAAGGAAGGAGGTGAGAAGCCCCAGAAGGCATGGCTGAATGCAAATTTATATAGGCTTTTTCTGTGAAGGGTGTTCTGATTTGAACAGAACACGGAGGGATGGTAGGACAAACCTAGTGGGGAGCCAGAGGAAGAACATTCTAAGTAGTGGACACCAGGATCCGAGCTTGTCCTGTTGGCCCCCATGTGGAGCTCATGGCAGCTGGCCTTCGTGAGTAGGCAGGTGAATGCTGGGGAATAAGGCCCGGGGCGATAGTCATTGGATGAGGGAGGGCCCTGAATAAGCTGAAGGACTTGGATTGTCACTGTGTCTTATTTGAGCCAGAGTGACCTGTTCTGACTTCTGTTTCAAAAGGCTCATTTTGACTTTCATGTAGACAATGGATGCCAAGGGAGAGGGTGTCCCAGGGTGGATGAAGGACACCTGTTGATCAGAAGGCTATGGCGATAGTCCAGGTAACAAGTGATGGCACCTGGATGAGTGTTTTTGTAATCCACCATTGTGTGGTATGCAATGATTAAATGGATGCCTTCCAAGTTCCTGCTGGAGGTGCTTACCAGTGTAATGCTGGTAGGACTGTACCACCTGGGATAGTGGTCATGCTAAACCCTCTTCAGTGTTCATCCAGTGTCTGACATACACCAGGAACTTTCCATACCTTATGTGTAATCATAAAAACATCCCAAGAGGATATGATTGTTTCCAAATTATTAATGAAGAATCTGAGGTTCAAAGAAGTTAGGCCATGGGTCCAAAGCTATACAACTAATACTTTGCAGAACTGGGCCTCTGGCCCAAACCCACCTGTCTTCAGATCTGCTGTGAATTTACTCCAGCCTAAAGCATCTTGCATATTCCTTTTCATATGGGATCTGTGAGACATAGCACCTTTTGGTACTTTAAAATTTTAACTGTGAAAAAATAAAGATTCCCATAAGACAAATCTATATATCCTGTACGTTTCTGGTGGATGGCTGTCCCCTATCCCCATGTGTACCAAAAAAGCATATGGAATCCCTACTGTAAGATGGATCTGAAATTCTGGTATCCTTCTAGAAGTCTAAAACATACTTTTCTGTTGGAAATGACACATACCTTTTTAAAAAAAGGATTTTATTTATTTATTTGACAGAGATCACAAGTAGACAGAGAGGCAGGTGGTAGGTGAGGGGGAAGCAGGCTCCCTGCTGAGCAGAGAGCCTGGTGCAGGACTCGATCCCAGGACCCTGGGATCATGACCTGAGTCAAAGGCAGAGGCTTTAACCAACCGAACCACCCAGGTACCCCGACACATACTTTTCTGTTGGAAATAACTGGATAACACTCCATACTTTGATGTCAAAATATAAATTTAAAGAAAGAGAATATATACCAACACTTTATATAACTTATTCAGTTTTACCTTTCATTAGATCCAACTGTGACTCATATGACATTTATGTTTCTATCAATTTTGAAATAAAATTGATCCACATCAGCTAAATATTTTCCTTCTCTAGAAAAATAAATTAATACCCTGACCATTATAATACGAGGAAAATATACTTGATGTAATGTTGCATTTCTTTCAGGCCAGGTCTCCCCCCAGCAAAGAGAAGCCAGGAAATGAGAATAGTTATCTGGATAATCAGAACAAAATCATTTTACCCTCAATAATCTATGGAATTTAAAACAAAGCGTTTTCATTTTGTGAATTACCCATGCAGTTCTATCTGCTTTTACTATTAGTGTTAGAATCTGAAGGCATCTAAGATTGTTCTGTTCTTCAGGTATTTTTATGCTCAACAAACTTTACCCAAGTTGGCCCAAGCTTTGGCTGGAGGCTGTGGGTCTTTTTTCCAGCTCAGAAAACCTTCACAGAGGGTCTGAAACAATGTGGCCTGGATTGCAAGGTAAGTCACTGGGAAGGTCAGGTAAGAAGAGCCTGGAGCCCCTCCACTTGAACCCAAGCCTAAGCTGGTCCAGTGGCTGCAGGTGTCTTTATGACTCCCCACATGTGTTTTGACTCAAGATTCTGCCTGAAAAAACTGTCAGGAAAGAACAAAGGGGTGTTTTTTCCTGGGGTCCTGGTTGCTGACCTAAAAAAGGGTGGTGTTTGTCAGGTGGATTTGGACAGGGCCCCAGCAGGTGGGAGAAGGGTCAGGCTACAGGGAGGATGGTTGCAGCTGGATCTCCAACACCTTGAAAGAGCAGCGTCCCTGAGATAGGTGTTTGGTCCCTTTCTGGAAACATTCTGCCAAAGCATTAGTGTGGAGCGTGGGACTCCTGTCAGTTTTCAGCCTTGTCCCATGTTTTTGTGCTGTATCCACTTGTCTCCTCCACCACGTGCTTAGGTAGGCAATTCCTGACTATCTTCAGCATCAGGCTCTCTTCGGGAGCAAAGATGAGCTATGGTTATACTATGCATGTTCCTTTTATATATTCCTTTAAAAGTACAATGTGGTCTTTTTTGTATTTTTATATATTTATCTGAGAGAGAGAATGAGAGGGAGAGAAAGCAGGAGCAGGAAGAGGGGCAGAGGAAGAAGCAGACACCCCAATGATCAGGGAGTCCAATGTGGGTCTTCATCCTAGAACTAGGAATCATGACTTGAGCCGAAGGTAGACACTTAACTGACTGAACCACCCAGGTACATCTGGTCTTTTTTTTTTTTTTAATTTCAAGATTTATGTTTTTATTTATTTATTTTTAGAAAGAGAGACAAAAAGAGAGAAAGAAAGAGCATGAGTGGCGGGGGTGGGGTGGGGCGGGAGGGCAGAGGGAGAGGAAGAGAGAAAATCCTCAGGCAGACTCCCTGTTGAGTGCGGAGCCCAACGTGGGGTTCTATCCCAGGACCCTGAGATCATGACCTGAGCCAAAATCAAGAGTTGGAAAAAGCAAGAATCAGATGCTTACCTGACTGAGCCACCCAGGTATGCCTCCTCACAGATCCTTTGAAAGTCTAAGAGGCCCTGTCTCTGAGTGTGGTGCCTCTGTTCCTTGACAGTGGCAATGGCTACATGAACCTGGGCACAGTATTTAACCTCCCCTGCCTCTGCTTCCTCATCTACACACTGGGATCAGGGGGAGCTGGGTGAGGGGAGGAATGTCCAATGCCCTGCCTGGTGTTTGGGGGAGAGCAGGGGCCACGGAAAACCCGGGGCTCTTCCTCTAGCAGGTGGAGTGTAGTGCTCCATGGGAGCTGGGAACATGTGACTGTGGCCTTGGACAGACAGCTCAGGAAATGCAGCCAGCCCTGACTTGCAGGGAGCTGTGGGCTCTGCTGTGATGCCAACCACCTGCCAGGCTCGTCCCCGCCCCCACCTTGAACACACTGCATCCAAGTGCCAATCAGCTGCAATGAACCCCAGTGGGCCCCCAACAACAGGTGTCTCATTAAACATCTCTCGCCCTCCCAGGCTTACCCACTGACAGGCACCAAACTCACACTCAATCACTGCTTAATCACAGCCAGACTCCATTAACAAGTCATACTAATTACCAACTTCTAACAATGTCTCCGGTTCGGAGGCAAAATACCTTATTCTTTTTAGATGAAAACTGGCTTGTGATCCTTCAGAAAGACCCATAATTAGGTCCTTTAAAAATGGGGATCAGGGGAGGAGGCAGGAGAGAAGCTGATAGACCCAGGGTAGGTCCGGCCCTAAACATGCACAATGAGAGGCTCTGTTTGTTTTAATTTTGTGCCTGCCGGTGGCCCACAAGGGTCCAATTAGCTTGTTACAGATGCTTGTATTGGTTCCATCCTCTTGTCTTGCACTTCCTTCCTTTA
>RCUC01041094.1:0-21275 GCA_003697995.1 Taxidea taxus jeffersonii | reverse complement strand
CACACACACACACACACACACACACACACACACACACACACACCGTGGGAGAGAGCATTGTTGCTCCGGCCCCTGGAAGCACCATTATTGCTCCCATTGCGGGTCCAGTGACCCTGGTGTCCTCAGCCTGCGCTCTGCCCCCTTGACCCCTCATAGGAGCCTGTTCTGGGCCAAGGCAGCCGTCTTATTGTCCCCCAAATAAGCCACCCTCTTGCACACTTTTGTTCTTACTGTTGTCTGGAGTGCGCTCTGCTCTCCTCCTGGCATAGATCTCTCCTGTCTCCAGACACCACCCAAATTCTTTCTACTCCCCTCCCCCACAAGTGGAAGTCCTAAAGCCTTCCACTGTTCTCCCTGTGGCACAGATGGACCCTGATGGGCCACCCTCTCTCCTCTTCCTGAAACCTCACCAGAAAATTCTCAGGAGAAGGGGCTCACATGTTAGATTCACCCCCCGTTGCAGGAGGCAGGAGGTAATATTCCCAGGAAGGCCGGCAAAGCTCAGTAGGGACAACATCCATCCACCTACTTGGCTGAGGACAGGGTGAGGACAACCTTCACACCCTAAAAGCCCAGAAGAATACTGCAGAAAGAAGCCCAGTGGATTGACAGTAAATGTCAAGCCAAAAAATAAACATTGAAAATTCAAGCGCATATTATATCAAAATCCCACTGTAAAAAAAATTGAAAAGAATATTTACAACTCACACGACAAAGGGTGAATTTCCTGAAATACCAGAGCATTCTTGCTGTGAGAGGAAAACCAACCACCCAAGGGGAAAAGGGACAAATAACAACAGGCTTTTTGCAGAAAGGGGAAGGAATAGAAAAGGGCCTCTGAGGCAAGGAGATGTGCACCCTTGCTCATTATGACAGAGCCTGTGGAGATGAAAGATGACATCTTGCTTTAAATTTCATCGAGAAACATCTCTAAGATGTGTGGCCTAGTGGGAGGAAAAGGCCACAGGGAGGTAGGTGTTGCCTCAGTTTTCTCATCTGTAAGCTGGTGCCATGATGGGCTGTGAGGGAAGATTCAGACGTGGTGAAGGGAGGGAGAGACTCGGGCAGGTAACACGAGGTGGAGAGAGAGCAGACCTGAGGAGAAGGCGGGGAAGGACCACTGTGGGGAAGGGCAGGGCCATGGGAGCTGGGTACCTGGCTGTTGCGGGAACAGGGTGAAGATAGAGTTGTCCTTGGAGACCATACTGGCAGGGTTGTTTGGTGGTGAAGAGAGGGCTGGGGAGTGGGTGGGAAGGTGGTGAGGCTGGGGGAGATGAGATTAGCTGCAGGCTGTGAAAATGGCCTCGAACCCCTAGGATGCCGCTCTCCCAGTGGCTTCTTCATGCCAAGCCCACGGCAGGCTAGCTCTCTGGAATGGCCGTATTTCCTCAGACCCAATCTCCCAGAAGTCCAGGTTATGCTTAGTGGGGCTGGGACACACTCAGGGTCCAGCAGCAAGAAGGCCCAAACCTCAGTTTCCCAGGAATTAGATGGAGATCATGGCCTTTAACCAGAGCCACAAGCACAGCAAAGCCAGGGGAAGGTTCCCAAGCCCAGGCAAAGGAGGAAGGAGAAACTCTGGCCTAAAAGAAGCCTGGCCGTTGCTCAAGCAGCCCGCTAACAGGAAAACAGGTCCTGCAGTCCAAAGGTGGGGGTGAACATGATGTGTGCTCAGGGAAGCGTGCCTGACACACGATGGACACTAAACACACAGTTCTTAAGTGTGTAACCCGGAAAGGAGGCTTGTGGGACTTGTCGAAACAAATCGTTCAAGGCTGAGCTTGTGAGGACAAGAGAGGAAGCAGGGACAAGGCGGCTACACCGGCACTCAGCACAGAGTGGTGGAAATGGCAGTTCTCAGCGCAGACCAGGGTGGGGCGGAGTGGTCCGGATCTTGCAACTCCCGAGGGTGGATGGGGTAGACAGGCACCGTGTTCACCCCCAGAAAAGTGTCATCTCCAAGGGAAAAAGATGCCTTGCTGGGGCTGAGAAGCTGAACCCCGTCTCCCTGGATTCTGCAGGATGACTTTCCCTGGTGCCTTGGGCCATCTGACTCCTGCGGAGTCTAACCTTGGGTACAGAAAGGGAAAGGTTACTAGTGCACCAGGAATCACAGATTCCAAGGTGTATGAGGAGGGGTGTGGTGTGGGCGGGGAGGGGATATGAGGGAGGGCAGCTTTGAGGACCTCAGAAGCAGGAACATGCGGACTTCAGGCTAACAGTCTCCAATCTGGGCCTTGGTGGCCCAGCTCCCCAGTCTCTCTGTGTAGACTAGCCAGATCTACCTCGGCATCTGACCAGCCAATGGACAGCTCCCTCTAAATTCACTCCTGGTCCAATCAGCTCACGCTGGGCTTGGGGAGAGCACACTGGAAGGGAAATGGGACAGGGTTGTCATGAGCTACTCTGGAGATGGGAAAGAGCCTGGAATGGGGTCAGCCTGCTGGGGCTCCAGGCTACCGGGAAAGAGCTCCATGAATGCAGTGTGTCCTTTCTCCGAGCCTCAGTTTCCTAAATTGTAAAATGGCAGTAATAATGTGTTTGTTGTGAGGATAAAATGAGATCATAAACAGGAGAGTGTTTTGTAAACCGTAAAGCGAGAGGCGAGTCGTTTTGTTTCACACCCAAGGGAATGAATGTTCTTGAGTTTTATTTTCCGAGGAAAACTTGGCACAGCCCCCAGCCAAAGCTGGACACAGGTCGGATCTTATACCTACACCCACTGCCTGTGATAGAAGAGGCATACAGGTCTTCTTGCAAGATATGCCTGGCTGGACGATATTAGCTCCAGTTGTGGGGGAGACTAATTACACCCTCTAGGCCTCAGTTTCTCTCTCTGCAAAATGGATCGATGTGACTGTCCTGCCGTATTCACACACTACTGGGGAATTCAATATCTTCTCTCTTTCCCCTTGCCTCCCTTCTCTGCTCCTTGTTTGCTCTTCCTTCTGCTCCTTTCTGGGGCTTTTGGCAATGATAGCAGCTGAAAAGGAAGGAGTCATTCAGAAAATTTCTGTGCCCCCATCAAAATACCCCTGGCCATGGCCTTCACAGCCCAACACTAGGCAAGGGTGCACTTTGCATTCTTCTTTAAGTGTCTGAAGTGTGTCCCTAACATTTTCACAACTGGATTATAAATCTTACGGCTTGTTTATCACCCCTGTTGTGAAAATCACAACTGCCGTCTACATGACCAGAAAGGGCACCTAGTGAAAGGCTGTTAGAAGAAACAGGATTGTGCTGTCCTCCGCAGTTTTGTGCTGTCCTCTGCAGAGCCGGACCTCCTGACTCCAGGGCCCCTTTCCTCTCTGCTGTGACCCTCTTGACCTCCTACACATGTCTCGCCATCCCCAGGGCTTCAGTTTCGCACACTCTGCATGCAGAGGAGAAAAAATTCTCCCCTTCAGTGGGCCCGCCAAGCTCGCTTCCTCCTGGACCCCTTCCCGCCGGCCCCCCGGGGATCCTGGGACCCAAGCGAGGAGGGGCTGCTGCTCCTGCGCTCTCACCCACCCCTGCAGGCCCCGGGTGTCATCTCTTGCAACAGCTGACGGTGACGCCTCCACCACTCTGGTGTCACTTTTAACACCGCGCGTTCACACCACCGGCTGACTGTCTGCGCAAGGAGGCCCCAGCAGAGCCGCGTGCAGCCGCACCCCACATGTGGAGTTGTTAACCCGGCAGTTGTTCAGCAGGTTCTCTTGGCCTCACCTCCAAACGTGTTACTTCTGGAGGGAACGACACCACGCAACGGCACCAGCTTTCCCAAGAAGGAATGCCAGACCCTGCCTGGCCTACGTCGACCAGGAAGGGAAGGGGAGGCATTTCAGCGTGGTAGTGTGCAAAGATCAGGGGCCCCGGCCCCCGCCACCTACACACAGTGCCCCAAGTTAGGAAAAGAAGAGGAAGAAGAGAAAAAGGATAAGGGAACTCGTGTTGCCCTACCACTGAAAATGTTTCATTCAACCTGCACGTTTCCTGCATGTTTTCAAAGACGGTTTCATGAGATAACGGGGAGAGGCAAAACGTGTGGGGTAGACACCACCACTATTCACCCGTGGCCGACTCACGTCCATTTCCAGGCGTGCGGAAGGATTTCAAACCCTCGACCTCTGGGGGCAGGCATGGCCACGTGACCTGCTTTGGCCAATGAGGTGTGAGGGAAGTAATTAATCACTTCCGGGTGAGATCACGGGGTTTAATCGCCGGCAGTCCACCCCGCAGCCCAGTCTCTCTCTGCCTCCGCAGCACCCTAGTGTGGTGGACGCGGAGGGCCCAGAAGATCACAGGGGCCACCATAGGGGAGACAGCGCCCCTACAAGTCACCCAGACTCGTGATCTGGGTATGAGCAGAAATAAACTTACCTGCTGTTAAACCACCAAGATTTCTGTATGGTTTTCTCCATAGGCATGATCTAGCCTATGTTGAAGGATCTGATAATATGAAATAGATGTGGAAAATATCAGGAAACGTTACAGTTACCGGTGACTTTAGCTTTTAAACTTCTCTGAGTTTTACGAATTTTGTGTAGTCAGCATGTATTACTTTTGTGATTTTACTTTCAGTTTTATTGAGATATAATTGACTTCCATCACCGTTTAAGGTGTACTTACTTTTATCATTTAAAAAAGTTGCTTCCCTTAAGCAGCTAGGTTTTTAAAGTAAATAAATGTGTCCTCGGTACTGTGCTAGAGACTTGAGCTAGGTCATTTCCTTTCATTCTTATAAAACCCTAAAAGGATTTTCCCATTTTAAAAAGGGGAAATCTGAGGTTTAGAGAGGTAAGCTGCCAAGTACACTACATCATTATCCTATTTACCTCCTCAGAGGCTCAAAGCATTTTATTCCAGTTTTAAAGACAAGGCTCAGAGAAGTTATGCACGTTGCTCACTGTTAGTCATTAAAGAATTGAAGAAGTAACATTGAAACAATAACCATAAAAGCAGACACCTTTTATTGGATGCTTCTATGTGCCAGGCCCAGAAGTGGTCTCATCTTATCCTCTCAGTAACGCTGTGATGTAAGTACAAAAATTACCTCAATTTTCCAATGCAAAAAATGGAGGCTCAGAGAGACTGAGCTGCTTGCTCAGGGTCACACAGCTAGCAATCTCCAGAGCTGGGACTGGCATCTTGGTCTGTCCAAATTTTGGACAGCTTATGTTACTGAAAGCAGAAGTGGTATAAAAAATTAATTAATTTTAATTTAAAAATTAATTTTCTATTTTTATCAAAATATTTACACAGAAAATTTCAAAAGTCAAATTGTATCATGAAGTTGATAATGAGAAGCAGAAGGCCTGCCCCTTCACTCACCACCACCACCACCTAACCCCCTCCACAGAGGCAAATACTTTTGAACTTTTTAGCCATTCCTTCTGACATTAACTTTCATATTTCTAAATATTATTCTTGACCATTATTTAAAATATTACTTATTGGCTTCCTCCTGTAGAAGGCTACCTATGCTCCACTAGACACCACCATACACCCACATTTTTCCTTTCTAGATAGTTCTATCACAGTTGCTAAATCAATACTCAGTTTTTACACGGTCATAGCTACTTGTATGTTATTCACAACTATTTAGTTGTGAATAATAACAAAATATATAATAATAACAAAATGATAAATATAACAAAATAACAAAATACTATATAATGGTTAGAGTTGCTGTCTTCTACATGTTTTTCCTGGAGTTCGTAATTACCTCAGTTTTCATTTAATTAGTTTTTGACTAGTTAAGTCAGTAACACCACTAATATCATTAAATTAGTAAAATCACTAATTCTTCCCACAAATATGTCTAAATTTCTAGAAATACACTTGGTAACCTATCAATTCTATTTTTCTCTTGAGGTTCTCAGTCCTCCTGCTTCTACCTGGACCAGCTGGTCTTTGGCCATGTAGTATCCTGAAATTTCCCTTCATCATCATCCTAGAAATTCCCTTCACCTCCTCTGTCGGTTCCTCATTTCTTAGCTCTTAAGCCATCTTCTTGGTTTTCTCCCTTCATTTTGTTGTAATACATATGCCAGTAGCTTCCTTGGAAACTGCATATGGAAGTTCAGTTTTTGGATAATTGATTGACAGTTTGGCTGGATGCATAAATCTTGGTTGGAAATAATCTTCCTCCAGAATTCTGAAGTTCTCTATTGGCATGTGGTGTTCTGGGTTGAAGTTAACAAGTCTAGTGCCATTCTGGTTCTCGATCATTATTATATGATGATCTAAAAACTTATTTAATAAAATTCAATATTTATTCTAATTTTTTAAAAAAGCTTGTAATAAGTTAGACTATATGGATAATGCCATAAATTGACAGTTATGCATTTTAACCCCAAACCAGGGTTAGCCAGCTAGAAACACTGCCCTATGATCACCACTCTTCTGGAGACCAGTCAGTGCAATAGGAAAGAAGTATCAAATTGAAGGAAGAGTTATCCTATCCCTGTTTGGAGCTGATGTGACCATTTACCTGGAAAACCCATACAAATCAACTGAAAAAAAATATTGAAAATGAGAAAATAATTGAGTGAAGTAACAACATACAGAAATAGCATTCTACTATTGATAGCCTTCAGACAGAAAGACCACAACTGGTCCTAAAATAGAATGGATAAAAAACTCCATTTGCAAATACAGTCTAGAAATAAGCTTTTTTAAAAATGTGCAAAATCTATGTAAAGAGCACTTTCTGAATGCTACCGAAGGATACGAATGTGACGTTATACCACATTCTTGGATGAAAAGATTCGACATTATAAGGATGTCAGTTCTCGCTACGTTAATCTACACATCAACACAATCACAACAAAAACACCAACAGGGTTTCTCGTGGAACTAGACAAGTTGCTTCTATAGTTGAAATGGAAAATACACAAGCACAATTATCCAGGACAAATTTGAAAAGGAAAGGCAAGCAGCAGAGATAACCCTATCAGACATTTACATGTATTTTAAATCTATTACACAGCTAAGACAATTAAACTATGGTCCAAGTCCATGAATAGACATATAATTCAATAATTATAGGAAATCACTGGATTATATTGAGTAAGTTACTGTGTGATCAAGTTGGCATTTTAAAAAACAGGATTTATCCATATTACTGGGACAATTGGCTACCCATCTGTAAAAGAAATTAATTTAGATCTTCACTTCGCATGTTCCACCAAAATAAATTCCACATGAGTCAAAGAAAAATTTAAATGAAATCATGAAATCCTTAAAGTGCCAGAAGAAAACAGGGGATATGGGAACAATAATCTATTGAACCTCTAGCTCAATGGCAGGCGAGAGAGAGTCCCAACTTGTGGACCGTTGACTGAATAACGGATTGATTGTCAGATTCGATACTAGGTACCAGATGCCATACTAGTGGCCACCAGCAGGAAGGCCTGGGTTAGGTTTGCTACGTATAATTTGTTTGGTTCTACCTGTGTGCAAACATTTTTAGTTTTGATCTGCTGTTATTCAACCTGGAGATTTCACCAAAAACTCTGGATTTCAGACTTCCCCTGAAATGTCTAAACGTCTAGAGGCAGTGAGCCCTCATTCCTCTATGGAAGAGTCCACTGAGCCACTGTCCTTTGCTCTGAGGATGGAGCATAGGGGCTGCAATGGTACCAGTGACCAGAGAAAGTGAAGGGGAGTAGTGACTGGTGAGGCCACAGTCCAGGAGTGGGGGTAAGGTTGTGAGGCTGCCACTGGCGGGGGCAGGGGACACGGTGGTAGGAGCAGTTCCTAGGCTGTTGTGGTCACTCAGGCAAGTAGTCATGGCATGGAGCAACAGAAAGGAGAGGCTTGGCCAGAAGGAGTTTGGGGCTTGAATCCACAGGACTTGAGGACAAACTGGATGTGTGGCTGTGTGTGTGTGTTAGAGAGAGACAGAGAGAGAGAAAGAGAGAGTTCCTACTGGAGGAGGAACAGTGCCCCAAGATTCTCACTCAGGGGGAAAAGGCTCAAACATTTAAACCAGACTAGGTCACACTCCTGCTTAACATCCCAACTCCTTACCTGAGAGAGTTGGCCACTGTCCACCTTTGATCTGTTCCTGTCATCGTGCTGGCTTACACACCAAGCCAGAGGCCTTGGGCTATCCCATAAGTGGCCAACACCTTCTTTGCCCCAGGACCCCTGTACTTAACTGTTCCCTCTGCCTGAGACTGTTCCCCTGACTCTTAGGCTGGCTGTTTCTCCCTCACCCCTTCCATCAGATTTCTCCTTAAATATTCTCTCTCAAAAGAGGTTTGGAATATGCTTGCAGAGGCTGAAGGACGGCAAGGAGGCTGATTCCAAGCAGGGAATGAAAAGCCATGTAGATTTGTGAATGCAGAGGGAAGGTTTCAGGGGGGCTGCGGATAGGGGACGAGTGGTGCAGTAACTGGATCTCATTTACCTCTTGAAAGTCTCCCCCTAGCACCCGTGTGGGAAGGAGGCCACAGGGCCGGAGTGGTAGCAAGGGCAAGAAAGTTCCCGGTACTTGTCCCCTTGGGACATGGCAGAGGCCTTGGAGGCAGATTCCGCCAGTCAGACCCTGAGCCAGTCAACCCCATCGGAAAAACAAGGGTCTTAAAGACAACCCACTGGCAGAGCTAAATATAAAGGCCTGTCGTCTGCGAAGGTGCCGGGTGGTGCGCCCCAGTTCCTCCACCTTGCCCTGGGTAGCTTCGGGGCCTCTTCGGCAGAGTGGGAGAGTAGGGCGCGCACGTGGGCTTTGTCTGCATGGACCTGCCCCGCGCCCTCAAAAAGGCGGGTTTGGGCCCGCGACCCCCGCGCCATCGCCCCCCGCAACCCCCGGCCTGTGTCTCCTGCCCGGCCGCCGCCCCGCGTCCCCTGCGCCCCCTGCCCGCAGCCCCCCAACCCCCGAGTGCCCTGCCTGCCCACAGCCCCCAAACTCCGGAGTCCCGAGCCCCCCGCACCTCCTGTCCAGCCTGCGCCCCTGCTGGTTCGCTGCTCCGCCCGCGGCCCCGGAGCCCGGCGTCCCCTGCCCGGCCCGTGGCCCCCAAACCCTCGCGTTCCGAGGTCCCCAAACCCCCGCGCGCCCGCGTCTCCTGCGCCCCCTGTTCTGCCCGCGGTCCCCAAACCCCCGCGCGCCCCGCCCGCCCCGCGGCCCCGAGGGGGCGCCCGCCACTTCGCCGCCGCCGCGGCCCCGGGCGCCAGAGGGCCTCTTAATTGTTCCCAGAACGGGTGGCGTTTAGATCAATTAATATGCAAAATAGGAGTAAATCAGCTCATTCGCGAGCCCCACGCGGGGCGGGGAGCCGAGGTATTTGCTATGCAGCGAGGTCTCGGCCCCCGCCGCGTGTTTATCTGGGGAAATGGAAATCAGGCGGCGCACAAAGCCGCCCCGCGGGCAGGGTCTTGCCCTCGGGCGGGGTCGCCGGCGCCTGTCGCTTTGACCTGAGGCGCTGGCGAGGCGGACCCGCGCGGGCGGCCTGGGGTGGGCTCTTGTTCTGGAGCCCGGTGGCTGTGCACCTTCCGGCTACGCACTGCCCTACTTTGGGCAACCGTTCCTAGTTGGTAATAATTAGAGTTCACTATTACAGAAATCAGGTAATCAGAGAATAGGTAACCCTTAAGTGCTCCAGATTGGAGCTTTCAGCCTCCTGACCCATAATGAGGCTACTGAGCTTTGAAGGGAGCCAAAACCACCTCTGTTACTGCATTTAATCTTCAAGATCACGCTAAGAAGCAAATACAATTATTCCCATTACGCAGCTGGAGAAAGGGAGGCAGAGATGAAGACTTTCACACAGGTGAGCCTGTGGTCCTGACCATGCACTTGACCACTGGGGTATAATTCCTAGCCCTTTGTTATTTGATTAGACAGCTCCCTACTACTGGGGAAAATTGCTTCTAAGGCAAAGTCCTGTTAGTCTAGGTAGGGTTATAATCCTTACTCACTCTTCCTGCACACAAGAAACTTAATTGAGTGTCTACTATGTGCCCGCCCTCTTCTAGACTCCCAGCTGTGGAACACAGCAGGAGATGCCCAGCCCTCCTGTAATGAGAGCATATTTTGGGAAAAGGATCAGGATGAAAAGGTGGTGGGCTGGCCTCTCTGAGGAGGTGACATTTGAGCAGACACCTGAAGGAAGTGAGGGAGACAGGGGCTTTGAGGCAGAGCGTAAGAGGTGTGGGTTGAGGCTGGTGTGTGGGAGTCAAGGGAGAGCGAAGGACACAAGGCAGAGTAACTGGGGTGGGCGCTGGGGGTACTGGCTCTGGTCCTGGCTGCACCTAGGAGTCACTGAGTCTGGGGGACAGCCTGTGTATTAGGAGTTGTAGTACTTCTAGGTGATTGTAACGACAGCCGGAATTGAGAAGGTCCCCACAGACCATGCATGGTTCAAAGTTTGAACTTGGCTCTGCTGAGTTTATTATTATTTTTTTAATATTTTATTTATTTATTTGACAGAGATCACAAGTAGGCAGAGAGGCAGGCGGTGGGGGGGAGCAGGCTCCCTACAGAGCAGAGAGCCCGATGCAGGCTCAAACCCAGGGCCCTGAGATCATGACCTGAGTGGAAGGCAGAGGCTTAACCCACTGAGCCACCCAGGCGCCCCTCTGCTGAGTTATTAAGCCTGCAGAGCATTTTGAGCAGGTGAATGACTCCTCATATAGGGTTTTCTTAACAATTACTCTGATTGTGTGCTCAGACCAGGTTGTAGAGGGACAAAGATAGAACCTGGGAGGTCGGGTAGAGGTCCATGACAATCACCTGGCCATAGATGGGTCTGGTCTCTCTGAAGCCATGTACAAATATCAGACTCTGGATGGATCCAGAAAGACAGGAGTGAAAGATGACACTTAAGTTTCCCACCTGGCCAGTTTGATCAATGGAAGGACCCTCAGCAGAGAAGGGCAACTCGCCAAGACCTCTGAGTGCCCGTCCCTCCCTCTAGGACAGCAGGTTTCAAAGGGGAAAGGAGGAGGGTTCTCGGGCCACACAGGTTGCTGGACCTCACTTCCTGGCCTCTCTGGCTTCCAATAAGCCAAGCATAGTGTTACCTCAGGCCTTCCACAGAAATCCCAGGCAGCTCCGATTCCATGTGTAGCCCAGACATGAATCATCCCGGCACAGTAGGGAGAACCCTTTGACGACATTACTGCTTAGGCACCGTCCCAGATTAGGCAATACTCATCTAATGTGTCCATTTTCAAAATTTCATCTTTTGCCTCCAGACATGTTCCAGAAACATCAAAAAATCTACAGCTCAGTTCTTTCAGCTGCCGCTGTGGGGGGATTGATTTCCCACAGTGCTAAACATCGCTGGCCCGCAGAGGTCTGATCTGGGATTCGCCACTCTGAGGACCTAGTGGGAGCACACATGGAGCCGCAGGTTTCTGGCTCTGCCGAGGAAAGTTCCCTAAGTTGGTGACAGCTCCATGTCTGAGGCATCTGCTTGCTCTTCAAGAGACTTGGGGGGGGGCTATTTATTCTATGATGGCGGCCTCCATGTCGAAACTGCTTCTTCAAGAAACAAGCAGCTCTCCATTAGACAAACTCAAAGCCCTCAGGAGAACAAAATGGCTACTTTCCTAAAAAGAAGTCATTTCTCCAAATGTCCGTGGGCTCTCGCCGCATATGTAGAAGTCCAGAGGCAAAGGCACAGACGATGCAAACCAGTAAACCATCCTGCTGATATTCCAATGCAGCTTTCTTATGGGAAGTCAAACCCACACAGAAACAGATCCATTTTGGTTCTCAAGGGATTTCTGAGATAAATGTAAACCCATTTAGTTAAGTAGCCAGCTTTCTTTCCCCCCCTTTTAAAAAATAAAGTTGCCAAACTTTAGGCTGAATTGTGAGAGTAGCACCTGCTCAAGGTCATGTTGCCAGGGGATAGGGAAGGGTGAAGCCAGGCCCTGCTCTGCTGGCCAAGCTGCACCCAGGCACCGGGCCCAGGAGTCTAGAGGAAAGGGTGCTTTCCCTAATTACACAAAGACACAGGATGGGCTGCTGTTGATCTCTAATATCTGTTCTCTCCTTTTTTCTTACTATTAGAAGTGTTACCTGGACCCACATTTACTTGGAACAAAGACTACATTTCCCAACCTCCCTTGGGACTGGATATGGCCATGTGATTTAGTTCAGGCCAATAGCATGAAAGCAGACATGTCAGGTGGCAGCTTCTGAGAAGCTTCTTGAAGGACAGCTGGTATAAGACTTCTGCCACTTATTTTTCCCCAACATTGTATCATAACAATTTTTGAATATACAGAAAAATTGGAAGAATTATTCAGTGAACACCTACTTATCCATCTCTTACACTCTATGTGATGCTCGATTTATCATTTATCCATACATTCTTCTATCTAACCATTAACAATCCTATTTTTATTCATTTGACAGTAAATTGCAGACCCTAGTATACTTCCCTCCAAATACTTTAATGTATGTTTGTTTATAATACTTTGATGTGTGATCCACCTATAGTGAAATGAACACACTTTAAGTGCACTTAGGGAGTCTTGACAAATGCATCAAGATAAGAATCTCCACTCCAGAAAAGTTTCCCCATACCCCATCCCAGGAGCTCCTTGACTTTCTTCCCATTCCTAGGCAGCCATTGTTCAGATTTTTTTTTCCCCAATGATTAGCTTTTCCTGTTCTAGAATTTCATTTAAATGGATCATAGAGTATGTACTCTTTTGTGTCTTAGGTGTTACTGTCAGCATAGTGTTTTTGAGGATGAACCTTGTTATTGCAATGATCAGTAGTTTCTTTTTATTGGTGAGCGGTGGTCCACCGCATGAATGTGTAACTTTCCCTGTTGATTGACCCTGAGCTGTCTCCACTTTGGGGCTGTCATAATTAAAGCTGCCATGTATTGGGAGACAATTTCCCCACGGGTTGCTCACATTTCCCACATCTTGTGAGTGGGGCACAGACTGCCATTTGTTTGGGACTATCTTTTCCAGGATATTTATTGAGAATCATCTTGGAAGGTGGTCTCCAGCAGAGCAAAGGGTGGCTATGGGCTTACTACCCATTATAAAAGATCTGGGTTCCCTGAGCTTGGCATTCCCTTTGTGTAATACATCTCACTGCACGTGCTGTATCCATCTGGGCCCATCCACATTGCCTCCCTCCCCTGCCCCCACGGGACTTGGGGACAAGAGGAGCTGGTGCAAATATGCTGATGCTCACGCTGCTTGTTGTGCTATAACAACAAGCAATAAAGTAATAAAGTCCTTTGTCTCTGACCCATGATTCCAGCATCTTCTGCCAACCTTCATAAAACAGTGGCAGGGTTATTTGTTAGCTTTCTTGTTGGGTAAAATCTCAGCTCTTCCTTGTCCTTAACACTGAACTTTCTTGTAACAAGTGTTTTTGTGAACATATGTTTGTCTCCTTCCTCTTTGTCCTTCCATCCTGCTGCCTGGAGTGCAGATGTGGTGGCTGGAGCTCTAGTCACCATCTTAGCCTATGAGGACCAGGGCTTTTTCTTGATGGATAGTGATATAGGGGGTGCAAGGAGTCTGGGTCCCCAAGATCTTTACAGATCAAAATCACCACAGTAGCCATAGAAATTTAAAAGGGAGAGAATGCCTTGCTTATGTTATTGTTACTGTGGAGTTTTCCAACTCCATCTAATGCAACACACATGATGGCTCATCCTGTCTGAGTTATCTTCCCTGCCACACACAACTCCTCCCCTTTCCCTGTTCGCTAATGTATATTGTACTAACCTCAGTGAGTGGCTCTGTTCATGCTTCTAGTCCTTTCCACATGATCGCTTCCTGCACCCCGGTGCCTAGCACAGTATCTGGTGCTCAGAAGGTGTTTAGGAGGTGGTTGTTCACAAGGCAAGCACATGAAAGAGAGACTCAGATTGGTAATGATGGTAGAAAAGGAACGTCCTCAATGTAGTACAATAGGAAAAGGATTAGACTGACAAGGAGAGAGTCAGAGTTCTAGCCCCGTGCTGTGTGTGACTTTGGGTGTAGCTCCTACCTCTCTGAACTCAGTACAGTTCCACTAAACAGTGGGGGCTTTGGCTCAGATGATGAATGCCCATGACCCCACTGATTTTCAAGCTCTGTGCTAACCCTGAAATCTTGAGCACTCCCTTCTCAGCCATGCTGCTCTGTTTCCTTCCTCTCCAGTATCTCATGCCAAACCAGTGGCATCCCTTCATGGCCGAATGAAGACATACCCAGGGCTGGGCGCATGACTGTTCCCTATTCCAGGGTTGGGGAAATGTACCTGTCTGGGCACTTTAGCAGTTGGGGGAGACTGACAGCTTTAGTGAGGCCAGCAGGTGGCATCACATTGCTGGGTGCCCAGGCACCATGTTAATCTGCTGGTAGTGTTACTCATGCCAGTCAGGAGCAGACAGCCAGGATTAGACCGGCCAGTTGTCAGACACCTGTGGCAGCTCAGTGTGTGGTTTGATCTTATGGCTTAAAGCATTAGAAGTTAATTCACAGATTTAAATATCTGGTGCTTCTTCTGACAGGTAGTCCACAGAATCTAGGTGATGCCCATTCTACCCTGTGACCCCAGCCCAACCAGCCTCCCTCGGCCCTACCACCAAGAGGAGTCTATTCTGGCTGCAGCTTTGCCACCACTCTGCTGGGTGACCTGGCTGAGTCCCTTTCCCTCTCTGTGCTCAGCCTCCTTGCTTGGAGGGCAGAGGAACTGGGCTGACACTCTCTCCATTTTCTCAAATCCAACCTCTGTGATTCCACTTTGGCACCAGACACCTTGTGCTTCATAGTACCCAGCAAGCCTCCATGTCTGAGCCCTCTCTCCACTGCCAGTGGGACTGCTTCCCCTCCCCACCCCGCTCCCCTGTAACCTCTGCTGAGCTCCAGGATCCCCAGTTCCAGAGATACCAGGCAATCTAGTGCAATGACCAGAAGCTGCAGGGCCACGGTGTCACCCCACCACCAAACGTTCCAGAGGCTTCCCACTGCCCTGGGAAGAAAGTTGCCAAACACCCCGCCTGGGTTACAAGGCCCCGCCTGTCTGCATGACCCCCTCTTACCAACCCCCCACCTTATTTCCATTGCTCATGGGACTCCAGACACAGCAGCCCTCTTGCTAGTCCTCCTAAGTGCCACCTACCTTCCTGCCACAGGTTGCCAGCACTGGCAGTTCCCTCTGCCTGGTGGATTGTCCTTACTACTTCCCAGCTTCTCCCTCTTTCCTGTGCTGGTCATCCTTCAGGTCTGTGCTTTGGTGTCCCTTCCTCAGAGGAGCCTGCCCTGATCCCCTATTAGAGCATCCTGTGCGTTCCTTAGTACTCCTCACCAGAGTGGGCCCCGTTAACTCTTTTAGGGTCGTTTATCATTTAATATCCATCTCAACTCTGGTTATGAGTTCCCTTGGGGCAGGAGTGTGTCTGTTTTATCAGCCAGCTTTGTCAGATCTTACTCATTTCCCCCCAGGATTTATTCTCTTTTTCTCTCTCAAAGTGATGGACCACCAATGTCTGGCTGACCTATGTTCACCCAAAATAAAGACCACATTTCCCAGCCTCCCTTGCAGCTGAGCCCAGTTCTGGCCAATGGGATATGAGCAGTCCTGATGAGCCAACTCTGGCTATGCCTTTCCTCCTACAACTCCTCCCCACCTTGGAGTACAGGTGTGAGGTGGGCAGCCATTTTGGACCATGCAAACAGGGGCTTCACTCCAGAAATGCCCAGCATCAGGGGGAGGGGCCTGAGCACCATGCCTGCTGGAGCTTTGACAAGGGAGAATGTATTTGTCAGGGTCCTCTGGAGAAACAGAACCGTTTGGACATATATATGAGGAAATTGATTCTAGGAATTGGCTCATGTGGTTCTGGAGGCCAGGAAGTACCACAGTCTCCTGTCCACAGGCTGGAGATCCAAGGTCACTGGTGGTGTAGTTCTTTTCCAGGCCCAAAGGTGGGAGAACCAGGGGAGCCAATGGTGTAAGTCCTAAACCGAGCCTGAAGCCCTAAGAACCAGCAACACTCACGTCCGACGACAGTCAAAGATGGGTGTCTCAGTTCACACGGGAAGCAAATTCACCCTTCCTCCACCTTTTTGTTCTGTCCTCCGTGGATTGGGTGATGCCTGCTAGCATTGGGGAGGGCAGTCTTCTTCACTGAGTCTATTGAGTCAAATACGAATCTCTTCTGGAAACACCCTCACAGATACACCCAGAACTCATGTTTTACCGGCTCTGTGGGCATCCCTTAGCCCAATCAAGTTGACACATACAATTAACTGTGACAGGGAGCTAATCCTCTATCTTATCTGAGCCACTGTCATTCTGGGTTTATGTCATACTAACGGTACCCCAAACCTAATTAGTACACCGCTCTATATGGTGGGCGCTTAGTAAGTATTTGAGTAAATGAGTGAGTGAGTGAGTGAATGAGCACAGTATTGTAGAACCAATGCTGTGGGATTCAAAGAGCTTTTATCATTTGACCTGGGACCTAATCAACATTTTTCTCACGAAACAACAGTCCAGGCCCTCTGCAGGTGGGCTTCCATATCCCCAGGGTGTGGCAAGACTTGTTGGGTCAGAAATGGGGCTGCTTGATCCCCTGGCTCCTGACACCACTGTCTGACTCAAGGAGGTTCCTCCCGTAGTTAACTGCACCTCACCAAATACGGGATGTCCCTTTTACCCACAGACCTACCAATCAGAAGCCCTGTGAGCGACGGCTAGGACATGCCAACCTCCTAAATAATGATAGCAAGACAGTTAAACTTCATCCAAAATTGTGGTTAGGGTAGGTTGTTTTTTAAGTGAATTCGGTACCTTCGAAAACTGGTGATACATGAAAAAGGATAAATAGTAATTTGCCAAGGGGGCCTGTCAGGATAGACACTACAAAAATCTGGGGTAGGGCTTGAAAAGGTCTCAGGGGATCTCCCAAATTCCTAGTTGCTGATGACTGAGACATCACGCTTTTGGGCAAAGTGACCAGGGCATTTTCTGCAATGCAAAGGACTCTGGGAAGGGCAGCCTCTAAGCCATTGTCAGTGGTTTGGACCTCAATGGGTATGAGTTTAGGAGATCCCTGCAGCTGATCCAGAGAGAGTTTGAGTGGAGATAGGGAGAGGGAAGGGAGCTGGAGAAAGAAGTTAGGGAGGCCGGACTGCAGGGAACAGAGCCTTCTTCCCAAGTTGGGGTCCTGATGCCTACTTTAGAAGAGAGAAAAGGCACACAGCACTCCTTCCACCCCAGCAGGGACTTCAAGGTCTATCCTGTTTTAGGGGCTGCAGGGCGAGGACTCCGAGGCCCCCCGGGGCACCATGGTGTCCATTGAGAAGGGTTACCTGAGGCTGCTGAGGCTAGCCCCCAGCCTCAAGACAAGGATCTTCCCCTGGCCATGCTGGGCAGATGTGCACTGGCTGAAATCCCGGCTGCAGGCGTCGTTAGTTACATCTGCAGAAGATAGGGCGAGCCTGCATCCGGGAGATTCCCGAGACGCAGGTCCTTCACTGCCTGCCGGAAGTGCAGTGCAGGTGGGCCTGGCTGTAGAACCTGGGAAGGACCAAAGTTCAGGTTTAGCCAGAAGATAAATTAGCAGGCGATTATGTGCTTCATGAAAGTCTCAATGTAAGTGGTGTTGGGGGGGAGCGCTGGGGGATGGGAGAAGGCCCTGACCGGGGGAAGACAGGGTGGAGGGACGAGGATTGGTGTGCAGGGGCTCAGCAACCAGGGAAAGGAAATGAGCGTCCACAGCCGAGAGCCTAGTCCCCACTGCTGCCTCGCTCCTGGGTAACTTGAGGGCAATCACTGCTCTGATCTCCGCTTCCCTCCCCAAAAAGGGTCTGGTCCCCTCCACCCCTAAGGCTCAGCACGCCCCCGACAGGCTGCTTGTGAGCTGTGTGACCCTGCACAGGGACTTCACCTCTCTGAGTGCAGCCTTTGCAGCTGTTGTCTCTGCGACCTCCTGGGAGAATTAATGAGGAGCAGTGACAGGCACTTGAAACAGAGAAGCCAGCCTGTTCAGTATAGCGACTCAGCCCCTCAGTCACATACTGGGCTCCCGAAGCTTCCAGCCACTGGGGTCACAGCTGGCTGAACCATATCATTTCATCCCTGGGGCTATCAGGGGTACAGAGGGTGCCTGGAGGTGGTGGTGAGGCGGAGGGCCCAGGCCTCAGTCTCGCCTGTGGCAAAGCTTCCTCAGCCTCCAGTTGGTGTCTGAAATGCTCAACCCCTCCCTCCCCCTCTCTCTGTTTCTCTTGCACGTACACACAGACACAGACACACACCCTGCATTTCTGGCTTCTCTAGACAGATCAGAAGCCTGGGCCATGCCGGGTGCCAAGTCCTGCCAGGTGCCAAGCAGCTGTTGCCGAGCAGCGAGCATGGGCTCTCCGTCCCTCCACAGCACCCCCACCCCCCCAGGCCCTCGAGGTGACCTCTCACCTGGCCACTTGCCCTGCCCCTCTCGACCTCTGCAATCACAGCGTCCTTCTTGCTGCTCTATGTTTGTTAGGCTCATCTTTCTGGCATCTTCTCTCTGCACCAGATTCCCCGAGCTCTGCCCAGTGTGGAGCCCGGAGTTGGCCACTTATCCACTGATTCTTTGTGCTTTCCCCACAGCGTCCCCTGTGACCACCCCATAGGGCTGGCACAGGCTTCAGGACAAAGCAGGTGCTCACGGTGGACTGCCTCCTTGGGCTGAATGAAACTGGACCCAAACCCACTTAGGAAAGATTAGAATGAAACTTCTGTGCTTCCAGAGGGTGCAGGACAGCAAATGGAAGCTGACCTGGCAGGAGAGGGGCTCTCCTCTCCTCTGCAGGTTGGCACAGCTGCAGGCGGGGAGGCTGGAGCCCTGCCTCTCTTCCCCATGGTAGTGTATTTGGTGAAGGCCTGGGGCTTCCCTGACGTCACTCCACCTGCTGCAGCAACACGGAAGCAAACCTTCCTCTCTGTCCCCTTCCCCTATACACATCTGCCCTCCCCTTCCCCCATAGCACCAGGGCCATCAGCACAAGGCTACCTGCCAGGCCCCTTTCCCAGCCCCCTTGCACTTGGATGTGGCCAGGTGCCCGAGTTCTAGGCAAAGGAACGCAAATAGAAGTGAGCTGCCCCAGTTCCAGTCCTGGGCCCTGAACACTCCCCACGGACACCCCTCCGTGCTCTGCCTTCTTCCCACTGAGCAGGGTCGATGGCCAAGGTGGGCTTTGAGGCACCTCGTTGAAGATCAGCGAACTGCAGTCAGCCGGGATCCCTGAAGGACCCTGGAGAACCAAGCCCCTGCCAGCCTATCACCTCCATCCTTGACTGTGGGATGGGAACTGACACATGGCTCTTGGGTTCAAACTGTATCTTTTGGGGGAATCTACAGCAGTCCAGCCTACCCTGACACCATCTGCAAGGGTAGACTTCAAGTCTTGGGACGTATGGTTGGCCAGGGCCATCTAGGCAGGGCACAGGGAGTGGGGCAAAGTCTGGGACACATATAGGCGGTGGGCCTGCTGGCCCGTCCCCATGCTGCCACTGACAGAAGATCCTCACCAGGGGCACCTGGGTGGTTCAGTCATTAAGGGTCTACATGGGCTAAGGTCATGATCCTGGGGTCCTGGGATTGAGCCCCATGTCAGGCTCCCTGCTTTCTGGGGAGCCTGCGTCTCTCTCTCTCCCTCTACCCCTGCTTATGCTCTCTCTCTGTCTCTCTCCGTGTGTCAAATAAATAAATAAAATCTTAAAAAAAAAAAGAAAGAAAAAGAAAAGAAAAGATAGAAGATCCTTACCAGACGGTGGGAGGCTCCCATGAGGGCCCCTCGGCCAAGGTGTGGCCGCCCACAGCCCCATTGTGGGACCCCACCCTCCAACCCCATCACTCCCTGGCTCTGGCACGGCCTCCTCCCACCTTGTAGAGGCCTGGGCACTCGGCCTATGGTCTACTGCAGCATAGGGCCCTCCCCGAGCAACCTGCTCACTCTCCGCATCTTTCTCTCACACATAGAACCCAAGAACCCCTTATCTGCTCTCTGGCATGGACACACATTCACGCTGGTACCCCCCAGATCTTCTGTTAATGACGGGTAGTGAGCCTGGGTCCAGGGACTCAGAGGGGTCCAAAGCCTGAATTCAGAAGGCTTCATTTCTCAGAGTCACAGGCGGCACTCGAGCCTTTTAAAGCCAAGCTTCTGCACCCTAGTCTTTCCTGCTGTGAAAGTCCCCGCATGTGGACAGCGGTGGCTGGGATCACGGCCAAGGGGGACAATCAAAGATTGCACATGGGTCCATAGGGGGGCATCGCCCCCACTCTTCAAGGGTCAAGAGCCATCACCCTTGTCCCATGAAGCCCAGAGAGGGAGGTGTCTCAGGGACAGCCTCACCACGCCCAGGGTCCCCACATCTAGTCCTCTGTCACATGGGGGGCTGCTGCTTCCTTAGTGACGGGCCTGGGGAGCTGGCATGATGTCAGGTCGGATGCCAACAGGCCTAGCAACACGACACGCTGGGGACAGCTCCTTATGGCCGGAGGGTATCCCCTGCACCTGCTGCTGGGGCTTTGCAGTCACTTGTGTTTGTAGGTTTCATTCCTTTCCCTCAAGTGAAGAAGACAAAAATTTCAAAGGATGCTGACTCTTCATCCTGGGGGGCCTGACTTGGAGAGGACCTCTGCAAGGAACTGGAAAGTCCCTTCGGCCAGATGGTGTTTGAGCGAATTAGTCTGTGGGCCCTGTTGCCTCTCCTAAGCAAGGTGAGGAGGATGACTGGCCTCTGGTGCTTACCAGCCCTACTCCTGTGTCCTACCTGAGACCGTGGCCAGAAGGGGCTGGGGATTGGGGGGGAAGAGCCTATGATTTACCTGAGTCCCCTGATCTGAATCTGCCCTTCCACACTCACCAGTGTCTAAGCTCCAGCAAGTCTGATGACTCCTCTGGCCCTCAGTTTCCTTACCTGAAAAAGGGGACTAGGAATCCTCACCAAATGGGCTTGCTGAGAGACTTGGGAGCTACAAGTTTTTGAACATCTACTAGGGACTGTACATGTGACTATTAAAAATAGCAAAACCTGGGGACACCTGGGTGGCTCAGCCAGTTGAGTGTCCAACTCTTGATTTCAGCTCAGGTCATGATCGATCGATCATCTCAGGTCGTGAGATCGATCCCAGGGTCGGGCTCCCCACTTCTCTCCCTCTGCCCTTCCCTCCATGCTCTTGCTTATTCTTGCTCTCTCTCTCTCAAATAAATAAATAAACCTTTAAAAAAATCATCAAAGTCTGCCTTTCCAATCAGTCCTCTCACTGGCTGCTTAGTTCCAGTGATATCCTTTGTGGTGCCTGGGGCCAGCTCTCACCGCCCCCCCC
>RCUC01041092.1:0-11211 GCA_003697995.1 Taxidea taxus jeffersonii | reverse complement strand
GGGGGGGGTGGGGGTAGACCTGCAGGAAAAAGCCTGCTCGGCACGGGGCACATCCAGGAAAACAATGTGGTCGACAGAAGCAGGAAACGGGTTAGAGGCTAGGGTCGGAGTCGGGAAAACCCGGGGGCGGGGGAGGGAAGGCAGCCACCGCCTCCCCCAAGCCGGGGACGAGAGTGACTCTTAAATACCATCCCTGATATTTTTTGTCACCCATGCCCAAAGACCGAGATACCGCACCCAGACCCAGGCTGGGGGAGGAGGGGTCGGGAGGGTGGCAGTCCCGACTCCTCGCACCGGGAGGAGCCGGAGGAAATCCCGCCCCGGCCCAGGCCCGGGAGGCGGGAGGGAAGCAGCCGCGGCGAGCGCAGAGTCGGGCGTCTCGCTCCCCACCATACCGCCGCGACTACCCTCCCTCCCTGGTCGACCCTTACCCTCTCCTTGTCAGGAGGCCGCTGGGGGGTGAGGGGGGCGGGCTCCCGCCGGTGTCTCCCACTTCCCGCGCGGGGAGGAAGAGGGAGCCCAGGCAGCGTGGTGGTTCAGGCGGGCAGGAAGCGGGGAGGGGGGTGTGAGGTGGGGTCCAGAGGCTGCACGGGAGCCGGGGATAACTGGAGCCTCCGCACACGCTTGGGAGGTGGAGAGAGGGCACAGGGAAGATTACCTAGGGAAGGAGTGGGGGTGAAGAGACTACGGTGGGCCACGATGTTACATGGTGCGTAAGGATGTTAGCAACTTGGGGGACCCGCTATGAGTCCGGGAACGGGGGTACATAAAAGGAGCCATTCCAGGCGGGCCGGGGACTGGGACAGGGCAAGAGCCCCGGAAGCTGGGCGGAACAACTATCCTGGGTCCTGGGCTGTAACCCGGCTGTCTGCCAGGGCTTGGAGACAGGGGAAGACGGTAGCCGATGGTTACGGGTGATGCCAGCGACGGTTACCCAAAAGTGGACCAAGGGTGCCCGTGTGAAGAGGACTTGGGGAGGGGGCTGGGTGAGGGCTTCGCAGCGGCAGAGTCCCAGGCTGTGCCGTGAAGGGCAGAGAGAGATGCAGTCTTGAGAAGTATTATGGGCTGTACTGGAAGATTTGGAGAGGGTCTGGGGGGAGGGGGTCTGAAGGATTCCGGGCGGCACTGCTAGGCGATGCCGCAAGCAGCATCCGCGCCCTCTCCTTCCCGCCCCTGCCGGGGTTTGTTCAGACAGGGCTCCAGCCCGGCGGCCAGGAAGAGGAAAGGGGAGAGGGTAGGAGCCTTTACCTGGCTCTGACGCGACGGGTCCCGGGCCCCCGGCTCCGCTTCCCACTCAGAGATCTCCTCCCCTGTTCCCCGCCACCCGCTTCTACGCAGATCGGTCCCCTAGTCCCCAGAGGAGCCTCCGCCAACTCCGCAGGACCCCGCCGGGAAGCAGAGCCCACCCCCTTACCAATCACCGCCCGTATTCTATCGACCGATGGGGCCTGCAGCCAATAGGAATAGCTGATCCCGAGAGGACAGGAATGAGGAGGAGGAGCTGGCGAAACTCGGAGGTGTGACTAGCGCCACCGAGGCGTGGTCACACAGTAAGCTCCTCCCAGGGTTGCCTAGCCCCAAAGTAGAATTAATAGGCGGGGTTAAAGTGGAACTAACAGCCAAACACAAACTCTTGAGAGAAAGCACGACCAATTGGACCGGGGTAGAAAAGAGGGGCGTTGCGGAGAATTTTAGCCAATAGAGAGTAGAGAACGGCGGGGACCGTAGAAAATCTTCCAATAAGAAGCGCGAAGGGCGTGCCTTGACGCCTTCACTGGGGCGGGAGTAGGATTTGCCCAAACCTCCAGGGGCCGGCCAATGAGAGCGGAGGCGGGGCCAAACTCGACCAACCAGAAAGCTGAACAGATCTCGGCACCGTTACCGAGGCGGGGCGTACGGTCTCCAAGCCACTAAGATCTCAGCAGGGGAAGGCTCCCGAGCCTTCCAATGCGGGACGCGGGCGAGCTCTAGTTCTCCCAATCGGTGCGCGGCGCCGGCAATTCAAACTGACAGCCGGTTGGAAAGGCAGAGAGAGCGGAAGAAGGAGCAAAAAACGACGCGTTCGGTGACAGAGACCCCAGCGCCGACTGAGCCCCCAAAGCGATCTCTGCCCCGTCCCACCAAGCCCACCGCGCGCTCCGGAGCGGCCGCTCGGAGGGAGACCTAAGGGGACCGCGGGGGGCACGAGGCAGAGCTGAGGGACTGGGGACCGAGAGAAACGGCGCGAGAGCCAGCCCGCACGCTGAGGGCTGGGGGCTGCCTGGAGAGAAGTGAAGCGGGGGCTCGCGAGCGAGCAGAGCGGGGGAGGGTCCCGAGAGGACTGAAGACAACCAGGGGTCGTGGGAAAAGCTGAGGGGATTTCTGGATCCTGGGAAGAGGGTTTCCAAAGACGAGGCGTGGGTAGGGACGCTTGGCCGGCGATCCGAGCGGGAGGAATTGGAGAGCTCCGAGGGAGGGGCTTAGGAGGGGAGCTTTCTCGGAAAGGCACCGCTGGAGCAAGCTTAGGGAATTGCTCACAGGGGCGGGGGCTGAAGAGTAGAGGAGCCTTTTAGACTCGGGACTGGGGAGCCTGCTGTAGAGAAGTTCCCGAGGCCCCTTGCAGCTCGCGCCTCCCCAGCTTCAAACCCCACTCCCTTCCCCCGAGCTCCTCCTCAATAAATATTACTTTCACCTTCCCACGGGAAACAGAAAAAACTCATTTCCTTTCCAACCGAGGGCTTAGAAGAGCTCTAGACCTCGAGATCTAGTTTTTAACCCGGGGGAATCAAACGAGGAAAGGGGCTGCTCCTGTCTCCTCTTTCAAAATCCCACACCGCATCCTTCCCGGGACGCCATGTCTACCAGCACTTGTAGTTTCAAGGACCGGTGCGTGTCCATCCTGTGTTGCAAATTCTGTAAACAAGTGCTCAGCTCTAGGGGAATGAAGGCTGTTTTGCTGGCTGATACTGAAATAGACCTTTTCTCTACAGACATCCCTCCTACCAAGTAAGTCATGCTAGTGGCGGGCAACGGTAGCCTTTAACTAAATGGGAAAAGTGTATGGTTTGGATCTCTGGGAGTCAACAAGGAGGTTATCATTTTGGTGTTCCAGCCACTCCCAACAGTCTGATGATCCCTTTGGAGTATAACTAAGTGAGCAGACTGTCTGGACAAAGTCTGTGGTTTAGCCAGAGTGGTCAGTCCTGATGTCATGCTTCTAGTTCAATTACAGTCATGTGACCACATCCTTGAACCTGAATCCCTGGCACTGCGCCCTGCCCAACCATCCTAATTTCACTGGATCCAGGCCATGACCTAGATCCTGGACTCTAGGTAAAGTCGGGCAAGATTTTCTGTACTGTGAGAAAGAAGAGGCCACTAAGTTTTTCATTTTTATCCATAAGGTTTTAGGCCGAAAAATATTCATAATTTTCTGCCATTATTTGCAATTGGCAGGCTGATTCAGATTCATTGTCTGTGTAAGTCAGTGTTCTTTTCTCAAAAATCTCTCTCCTAATGACCGAGAAATAGATTTGTATGAGATGAAATAGAGACTTAGCTCAGAAACAATCCTTGTCCACTGTTTCAGATACTATACATTTGCATAATTAAATCCTCTTAAATTCTACTTTCGGACACTACCCACTTTTGCTACCTATTTGGATGAATAGCCATTTTATTTGACTCAAAAGTGCCTTTTCAGGCTCTAAAAGGTACTTTCTCTTTCCATAGTGGGTGTATATATATACACACACACACACACATACATATATATACATATATACACATATGTGTGTACATGCATATATGTACATATACATATGTACATATATGTACGTATGTACATATGTATATACATATGTACATACATATATACATATATGTGTATATATATATATAAGGGGATATATATCCCCTTACATAATTTTCAAAATTTGGGTCTTTATCATTAAAGTGAAAGAGTAATTATCCAAAATATGGGTGAACAGCTATTCTTTGGACACAGAGCCAGAGGAAACAGGCCAATAATCATAACACTTTAAAATGAACTTTTCAGTGATAGAAACTTGAACATTTTAAAAAACGTACTCCAAGCTATAAAACTCTTCCTTTCTTGAAATCTTTTCTGAAGTGGTTTAAGTGTAGTCATGCAAAGATATTTGGGTTACTAAGTTTGAGTACGTGTGTATGTGTGTGTGTGTGGCAAAAAGAAAAAGCACTAGACAAATCTAGAACCTACTATCGCATACATCCTATGAGTTGTTGTCTAGTGCTTTTCCTTTTTGTAGCGCATCCACACAGATGCACACAAATTTAAGATATCAACCCATTCATCTTTGCAATGGCTGTAGTAAACAGTAAGATGAGGGCTCAGGTATCTTAGAGGTGAAACCAGAGTTGAGAATGGAACCAGGTTTTTTCCTATTGTCTGTTCTTCCTTGAAGGGTTTATGACTGTGATGGATTAACGTGCTAAGATGTATATGAATTAATGAACACATGAGATTTTTTTAGGTGAAATTTTTGTTGTATTTATGGTAAGCTCACAAGTATTAACTGACTCTTACAAAATATACTATTGTTCTACTCCAGAGTCTCTTTCAGCTCTTTGGGCCTACAAAATTCATGCTAAATCACAACCAAAAGTAAACTTAATGACAAGGATATGAAAAAATTGGAACCCTTGTGCACCACTGGTAGGAACACAGGATGGTGCTGCTGCTATGGAAAATTGCATGGAAGTTCCTGAGAAATTGAAAATAGAATTACCATATGATCCAGGAATCCCACTTCTGGGTGTATGTATATATCTGAGTGTGTGCTTATATTTAGTTACATATATCCCAAAAAATTCATTGCAGGATTTAAAAGGTATATTTGCACACACATGTTCTCAACAGTATAATTCACAATAACGGAGAGATGGAAACAAAAATGCTAAATGTTCATCAACAGATGAATGAACAAAATGTGTTATATACATACAGTATAGTATTATTCAGCCTTATTAAGGAGGGCTATCCTGCTGCATGCTACAGCGTGGATGGACCTTGAGAACATTATGCTAAATGAAATTAGCCAGTCACAAAAGGACAAATATTGTGTGCTTTCACTTGTATGTGATATATAAATTAGTCAGATTCATAGAAACAGAAAGTAGATGGTGGTTGCAGAGGAAAATGGGGAGTTGAGTTGTTTATTGGGTAGAGAGTTTCAGTTTTGCAATATGAAAATGGCCTGGAGGTTCATTGCTCAACAATGAACGACATTGCTCAACACTTAACACTTCGGAACTGTACACTTGAAAAATGACTAAGTTGGTAAATTTTACATGATGTGCATTTTTTTACAACAATTTTTTTCAAAGTACTTTGACTATTTCTGTACATTTCCCTCTCCAGTGCAGTGGACTTCATTGGAAGATGCTATTTCACTGAAATCTGCAAATGTAAACTGAAGGACATCGCATGCTTAAAATGGTAATTTGGGGCAAGATTCTAGATAGCCCTGCATTTGGAAGATGGATGTTAACACCACAACACGGAGAAAGGTTCAGTGGACTGCATCAAGCACTGGTTATAACCCATGCAATGAACCATTGAAAACCCATTTGTTATTTAGAATAATTTTTTAGAAGGGTCCTGTGGCACATTTGTATATGATTTTACAATTTTTCAGAGTGCATTGACAAATCTCTGGTTCCATTTTCAGAAGAAAACAAAATAGTTTAGGAAGAAAAAACACACAGTTACAATCATAACAAATCAGGCTTGAGCCCTGGCTCTACACTTACTCTCAATGTGATCTCAAGTAAACTCCTTAAACATCGAAACCCCTGAACCTCTGTTTCCTTGTCTAATTTATATCTTTAGAAGACAGAAACTATCTTCTAACTTAAGAAGATAGAAATTTAAATATCTTTTGTGTTTACTTTATGGAGTGTTATGAATGTTAAAAGGCTTAATAGATCATAAATTATTTCTTTTAAAGATTTTATTTATTCATCTGACAGAGAGAGAGATCACAAGTAGGCAGAGCAGAAGGCAGGGGTGAGGGGATGCAGGCTCCCTGCTGAGCAGAGATCCCAACGCGGGACTCCATCCTAGGACCCTGAGATCATGACCTGAGCCGAATGCAGAGATTTAACCCACTGAGCCACTCAGGCGCCCCTAGATCATGAATTATAACACAGATGAAAACTATTACTATTATTTTTTGAGAGGTGGGGAGGCTTGAGCACTATTAGTCCCATTTTAGAGAGAAGAAAGCTGAGATTTCTTTTTGCACTTAAATGGGGTTTGGGTTATAAATTATAATCCTAATAATTCAAATTCTTATGTGTTAATGATGATTTAAATTCATTCTTTGATTCATTTAAACTATCTATTGAAGTTCTACTATGTGCTAGTTGTTGGTATGGGGGCTAGAAACACAGTAATAAATAAAATCACTGGCTTTTAGACATTATATTCTAGTGGGAAGACAATCAGTAAGATATTTAAATAAATAAGATATTGAATAGAGTATGAGGGATACCAGCTGGCTTGGTCAGTGGAGCTCACAACTCTAGATCTTGGGGTTGTGAGTTCAAGTCCCATGTTGGATGTGGAGCCTCCTTTAAATAAATAGATAGATAGATAGATAGATAGGTAGACAGATAGATAGATAGATAAAGTTTGGGGTACCTAGCTGGCTTAGTCAGTAGAGCATGTGACTCTTGATCTCAGGGTTGTGAGTTCAAGCCCTGCACTGGGTGTGGAGACTTCTTTAAAAAAAAAAAAAAGATAATTCATTAGGTGGAAAGTATTCCAAAAGAAATAATTATAATAAATGAGAGAATAGTAGAGTTTAGAAGAGTAGATAAAAGCTCTTTGAGGTAGCATGCTTAAGGAAGCCTTCTCATGAGAAGGTAACATTGTAGTTTAATCCAATGAAAAGGACCCCAAGGGAAAATGTTCTAGGCAGATGGAACATAAGTGTAGAGAATCCAAGGTAAGAAGAAGCTTAACATGTTCAAGGAATAAGAAGAGAATGGCCAGTGGCTGAGATATTGTGAACATCAAGGAAGTGTTATATGAGTAGATTAGAGATACAGACAGAATCCAGATAATCTAGAGCAGCGCTGTCCAATAGAAATCTATAAGGGTAGCTGGGTTATGGACACTGGGGAGGGTATATGGTGAATGCTGTGAATTGTGTAAGATTGATGATTCACAGACCTGTACCCCTGAAGCAAATAATACATTATATGTTAATAAAATAAAAAAAATATTTTAATGTAAAAAAAAGAAATCTACAAGTCACATATCTAATTTAAAATCATCTTTAAAAAATAATAAATGAGTAAATAAAATCTTCTAATAACCACATTTTAAAAAGCAAAAAAGGAGCAAGTGAAATTAATTTAAGTTGTATGTTTTATTTAACCCAGTATAACCAAAATATTATTTCAACATGTAACCAACATAAAAAATTATTAGTGCAATATTTTACATTCTATTTTTTTCTTCATAGTCTTTAAAATCTTGTGTATGTTTTCTATTTACACACACTTCAGTCTAGCCAAACTTCAAGTTCTTAATAGCCACATTTTGGATTAGCACAGATCTAGACCTTGGTATGAAGGGGTTTTTTGTTTTGATTTTTGGCCAATGGGAAACCACTGAAGAGGTTTTAATGGGGGAGCAAAATGGTCTGATGTGTCCCTACTAGAATTAGTTCCATGAGAACAAGGACTTTGTCTACTGCTGGATTCCCAGCACCTAGAACAGTACTTGGACATAGTAGATGTTCAATAAACATGAGCTGAATGAGTGAATGAATATAGATGATGATTAAACCATAGAATTTACTCTTGCAATATAGTCTTACAAATAACTGTCAGTCCTGGTCCAAGAACAACTTGCTTTCATTTGTTTGCCTTTCAAGCAGATTATGATTAGAAGACATATTTTAGGTAGGCTGGTACCTTTTATAGTATATTTTTTTATAGGGCCTCACAAAAATTACTGACTCCCACATCTCCCAGGATGGGAACAAGCTATAATAAGAATTTTTACAACCCAAGGTATAAGTAGTTTGTATTGTCATTTTTTTAAAGAACTAGCTAAGACATTCCCTCTATATTCACTCTATTTAACAGTGATCACATAGAAGAAAAATATCTGTGGAAACTGAGGTACTTATAATCAGATGGATACTCTTGAAGACAGTCAAAACTTTTGCAACTTTTTCAAGAAGCCATGGATTTGCTTTATTTCTGAATTCCTTCAAAAACACCAAAACTAAAATTAGAGCAGCCAGCCTGTGTTTGGTTACAGGGCCTCATGCTGTCTTCCTACTCCATCATCTGTTGAGACAGTTTTTAGGTGCTGGCATCGAACGAGAACATAGAAGAACCCAGCCTGCCACGGTCCTGGGACCAGCAGAAACCTTTTACCCACAGAGCTGAGTTGATCTCCTGTCTCGTGTCCGCACAGCACATCAGTTGTGGGTGCTTCACAGAGCACATCACAGCCCTAGGGCCTGGCATCTAGAAGCTAGCTTAAGGAGAATGCCTAAAGGAATCCCAGCAAAGAAATGGAGAATGTGTTAGTATTGTTTTACTTACCTGGAAGACCATTTTCCCATTTGGCAGTAGCGCTGTCAAATTTAACATTGCCGGAGTAACTCCTATCCCAAAGGTCCTAGCAGTGGAAGTTGTTAGGAGGAAATGAGGTCTTCATATGGTCTATCTATTTACTTTAGCACATAAAAATGCTTATATGGCCAGTTATTAGGGGGTATCTAACTGTATGTACTTTTTGTCTCAGTGGGAACATTGTAGGTTACCATGTGATCGTTCCATGTTGTTCCTGCCTTCTTTCCTGCAACAATGGACACTTCTGGATGTTTCACAGCCAAGCAGTTTATGATATTAACAGACTAGACTCTACTGGTAAGAAACAGCTGACTTAGAAATTCCCCTAACATTTATTTGTCTATCAATACCTGAGTGAAACTCCCAATAGGTCATTTTAGGATTCCCTCTGAAACCTTCTTACCTGGGTTGAAAGAGTGAAACTTGAGTCCTTTGATCCCAAGCATTCAGTTAGGGAAACTACTAGCCAAAATTCATTGCCATTTCTGTTGTCATCATTGTATATAAGGCCTCAAACGTGGCTCTTCTCGGTCTTTTACTTCCTTTTTTTTTTTTAAGATTTTATTTATTTATTTGACAGAGAAAGACACAGCAAGAGAGGGAACACAAGCAGGGGGAATGAGAGAGGCAGAAGCAGGCTTCCACTGAGCAGGGAACCTGATGCGGGGCTTCGTCCCAGGACCCCAGGTTCATGACCTGAGCCAAAGGCAGAAGCTTAACAACAGTGCCACCCAGGCGCCCCTCTTCTTGGTCCTTTTAAATTAATATTTTAGTTGCACTAAAATGTTGCCTTGATACATATTATAACTCCAGAGAATTTTGGAAGATTTTAGATTTGATGGTCAATTGTGTGTGTGTGTGTGTGTGTGTGTGTAAGAAATCGGGGAGGGGAGGCTGGGGCAGTGGGGAGGTGAGAGGGAAGATGACTAGGTAACCGTTGCATTTGGTGATGTTGCTCCAGGATAAAAACAGACATTTTGACATCGATAGCAATAAATTACGATGGAATTTTATTCAAGGGAAATATTTAATACCAGTATGTTGTCCTAATTATGTAACATACAACCAATTCTTTTTTTTTAAGATTTTATTTATTTATTTGACAGAGAGAGAGAGATCTCAAATAGGCAGAGAGGCAGGCAGGCGGGGGAAGCAGGCTCCCTGCTGAGCAGAGAGCCCGATGAGGGGCTCGATCCCAGGACCCTGAGATCATGACCTGAGCTGAAGGCAGAGGCTTAACCCACTGAGCCACCCAGGAGCCCGCATACAACCAACTCTTAAAGGATATGTACATGATACATTTTCTCTTGTCTGGAGCCATGTGGTTTTGTTGTAGGACACAAGTTTTCTCTGTCTGGTATCTATTTGCACAACAGACCAGGTTGACTCCGAGTGGGATTTTTTTAGTGACAACTAAAGTTTGCAGAACAGATTTAAAGAACTCAGCAATCCAGGTTGGCACTAACACTCTCAGGTTTTTAGATGTATGTTTTAATCTTCTTCACAACCTAAAACATATTCCTTTTCTTAAGGGTGATTTGCCATCACAGACTAAAGATCATGAACTCTAAGCCAGGTTCTCGGGGTCTTCAAACCCACCAATTATGCTTAGGTTTTTATAGACTCGGATTTTTTTTTTTAATCACCTGGCGTTCAATTGTAGTTCTCAACCCATCATTTGTGGGTCTTAATTTCAGACTCTAGGATGTTAAGAGGGCCAGTTTTAAGGAAGGAGTTATCTGAATTCCCCTGACATACGGGCTCCTAGCTTGGGCTTCCAGTTTTATATTTGTGTTGATCATGGGACACATTAAAGGAAGTTTCTGCTTTGATACTATTTTTCCTGCTTCACAGAATTCAAAACACAGGGTGGAGATTTTTCCATTTTGATTTACTTTTTAATATTGGTCAATTTTTCAAAGATAAAAGCCCTGCATTCTTCCATTTGCATTGAGTCTAATCCATGAGAAACAGATGTATCACAGGATTTCCTTCCTCCCTTAACAGAGAAAGGAAGGTGCTCCTTCTGTCAGATCCAATCTCTTAGTTTATTTTTTCTCCTTTGAACCAATTGTGCCAAGCTACTCATGTCTCTGAGCATTCACTCCAAAAATATCAAACTTCTTCTTTGTAACCCTAATATTGTGATTTAAAGTAAAACCTTCTAGAGGCTTGGTATAAAACAGGGTTCCTCATGATGTTGGGACTGTCCTTGAATCACCTGAATCAGCAGCATCAAATGAATACATGCACAAGCTTTATGAAATTCTAGAATGTTTAGACTGAAAGGGCCCCAAGTCTGTGTTCTAGACTAGGCTTCACATGTTGACCTGATTTCCCAAAACTCTCCTGAGGATGCTTGAGAAAACTCAGTTCAAATTCCCTGGGATTGACAAATGTTCTCAAAGGCAAGTTGACTACAGCCCTCATTTACCCTTATGGGTTCTAACTATCCCTTAGGTTTTGGCCTGGTAATTCCTTATTATCCTCTTAACTCATAATGCCATATTACCAGAAGCAGAATGCCATTCATTCTTGGAGGGGAAATATTTTTTATTATAAACAGTGCAAACACACACACACACACACACA
>RCUC01041088.1:0-12761 GCA_003697995.1 Taxidea taxus jeffersonii | reverse complement strand
AAAAAAAAAAAAACTTGTCACTATTTTATGGCACTTTTTAGGCACCATAATTCTACTGAAAAGGAGAACAAAACCAAACAAACAAGTAACACGCCCAGCCCTGACTGTTGTCAGCGTGGTGTCAGATAGCTCTAGTGACTATTCCATACCAAACTTTACACAAAATACCAGCATCAGACATGGTCGTTATCTAACTGTAATGGAAGGAGACAAAATAAAGATCACCCTGTAATTATGTATGAGCACAGACAAAAAATAAAAACAAAACCACATACATGACCAAAAGTCCACTTCTAGCAAACATAAGTGACTACTGCATCTTTTCAATTATACCTTTAGTCCTACACTTTGCCTCTTACCTGTGAAGAAAAAATCATTTAGATACCTGATTAAATAATTTGTCACAAGTCCAACTCCTCTAAGAATTAACTGAAGTCTCCCTGTCTACTGGTATGGTTTTGGCCTGGTGGATACTGACATTATCAATGAGGTATCTTCTCTGAGAGATCTAATGTTAGATGATATTCTTTGTTCTTTTGTTTTTTTATTTTCATTTCTCTTTATATTTGAAATTGGTGGAACAAACTTCCTTTAGAAAAGATAGAAGAATCAATTTTAAAATTTAAAACTTTCCAATTTGTGTTAGAATTTCCTCTCTAGTTCCCAAGAGCCATGAACAAGACAACTCTGCTTCCAGTGCCATGGAGGAGGCTCCTAACACATTAATCTCCCAAAAGAAATGACTATAAATCTTGAGCAAAATACAAAAAGTCTCTGGAGGATGAACGAAAGTCGCCAGATTTTTTTGGCTGTGAGTCAAAACTTGGAATGGGGACTGGCACTGGGGGAGTTCCTTCATTTTCCAGATTTAGCTTGAGGCAGCAGCACAAGACAGCTACACCCCTGATCAAAAACTCATCTTTCTGGCCTTAAAAACAAGGAAACAGAGCTCAGACAATTACACCTATTATGTGTATAAACTAATTCCATGTCTACACTCTATATTATTGACAGGCTGATTCCTCAAACATGGATATACTGGACAGTCTCAAAGAACCTGGTAGTTAAGACCAAAAGTACTAAACAGATTGAGAATGCTGTTCGACAGAGAGTAGTCTGGGTGTAATCTGAAAAAAACAAAAGCATCAACACTCTTTGGAGAAATATAACAAAACCAAGAATCTCTACAATATAACAAACATGTCCAGAAATTGTGATTAATTAGAGACCCTGAACTAAGTTAAATATCTCTGAAAAGTTGTTTGTTGCTCTGGGTTTTTTGTTTTGTTTCATTTTTGTTTTTATTCATGGGCACTTTATCTTGTTGGACTCAAACTCTAATCTCTAGTTCACTTATGCCAGGAAACATCTGAAATCTTTACTCAGTTCTTTCACCTTCCAAATTCTGTATTTACCCAACATGAAGAAGTATCTTCCATGTACATATAGTTCAATGTTCAGGTAAGCATATGAAAAGGGTTTGGTACAGATTCTGAAGCTTACTCTCCCTGTAGCTCTCACCTTTCTAGGACTCTCTTTTATGATTTTCTTACTGAAAATTGTCTGCTAACATATCTAGCCTATAAATATCAAGCTTTCAATATCCTACTCTCAGAAGAAAAGCCACAGATCCTTAAATCTAACCTAGTGCCATTCTCATTTTCAAATTTGAATTTCTTCTAGTTTCTGCCTAGTGTTGGTGCATCTGCAGTTCTGTTTTTTAATAACATTTTGTCAAAGCTTCATAATATTTTTTCTAAGTGAGGGTTAATTCAGCCCCACAATTATTAGATGCTGAACTGCCATTGGTCAAGCTTTGGTACTATTATTTCATTTCACTCAACAAAATTTTATCTACCTATGGATAGGCAGAAACTTAACAGGGTCTTTCTGACTGAGGTATATAGAGGGAAGTATAATAAAGAACCAGGAAGCCAAACTATATTCAATAATTTTATTAGAAATTGTTTATCATACCTTTACATACTTAGCAATATTCCTACCTCTCAGATTCTTATTAAAAAGCATCAACAAATTATTTACATGTGTCTCAAACAACATGAACTATTTTTCTCTTTTTAATTTTAATTGTTGCCCTTGATTTCCTGTCTCTAAAACTATGGTATATTTCAGAGTTTATCTTAGAAAAATAAAAATTTATAACTTCACAGTAGTTGCTATGGCAAAATGGGAGTTGGGAGGGAGAATAAAAACAAAAGAGAAAGAAAATGTGTTCCTAATTCTAGATTTTAGAAGTTTCCGAACATTACTTGCGGTTGTTTCCTTGTGGTTTTCCAAAGACTGTTTAAAAAGAGAGTTGGGGCTGGAGGGAGTTTTTTGGTGAAAAATGGAGGTTATATTACTTTTAGCTCAATGGACATGATACGCCAGCACTTATTCCCAGGTACAATAAACACCCCCCCCCCCCCCACACACACACAACAAAAACCCATGCTAGTGAGCGCAGCTGCAGCTCTAAGGCCACATATAGGAATTTGTGATGCCTACTAGGGCATTTCAGTGCCCCATGAGTCAAACTGAATGACCAGAGCCTTGGCCTTTATAAATTCAATAGAGTGAGAAATTGTTCTACAAATAATTTAATTCTCTTTTTATAAAAGAATATTAAAATAGTATCTCTGCTCTTTGAAGTTTTACTGTATTCTCTGTATGATAATACCAGGTCTAGCTTAGTTTCTACAAATACAAGGGGAAATAAATGGTGCCCCTCCATAAATCCAAGCATCACACAGTTCATGATCAAAGAATTCAAAGATAAGGAGCCATTCTGTCCTTTCTATTTATTATTTATGATCAATACATTAAGTCCAGAAAAATATAGAATCCATGTTTTTTTTAAATTCTGTAAAGATAGGGTATTAAGAAAAACTATTAAAATAATATAACACTCAACCAATGTTTGTTTATTCTGAAAAAGCCAACATTAGCAGACAATGACTTAAACATAAAAAAACCACTGATCTTTTTCTGATAGGCAGCCTCTAAAATGATTGCCAATGATTCCTGTCTCTTTATGCCATTCCCTTGGGTGTATAATCCCCTCTCATTACATGCGGACAGGACCTAGTGAGTTCTAACCAATAGGATACAGCACAAGTAATGGGATGTCACTTCTGAGATTAAGTCACCATAAAACTGACTTCTTGTTTATACATCTGTCTCTTTTGTTTACTCGCTCTCTCATTTTCTCTCTGGAAATCCCCACTCTGAGGATAGTAAGCTAACACATTGCTAGCTACTCTATGGAAAGACTCATATCTTCTGTGAAACATATTTCTCGCTAGTAGCCTATAGGAACCTAAGACCTAAGGACTTACAACAGAAAAATGAGTAAGCTTGGAGTTGAAACTTCCCGTAGTCGCACTTTGGGACTACAGTAGTTCAGGCTGACACTTCAGCTGCATCTTTGTGAGTAATTTTCATCCAGAATTATAGCTAAACCACCCCCAGATTCCTGACCCTGCGAAACTGTGAAATCATAAATGTTGTTTTAAGTTACTACATTCTGGGGGTATTTGCAAATACAATGTCTTATTAAGCATCCCTAAGAGGTTCCCTAGTTGAACATTATAATTATTGTAACTTTCAAGGTAAGCTCATTTCTATTACATTAGTGGTGGATTTTTTTCTTCTTCTTCAAGTTTTTATTTAAATTCCAGTTAGCTAACATACAGTATGGTATGTTTTTAGTTAGAGGAGCTGCAACAGGTAGGGACAACAGAAAGAAAACACACACTCATTTAACAAATATTTACTAAAGAACGATAACTTTCCAAAAATTATAAAGAACTCCAAAAACGTAGCCCCTGCCATCGTGAATCTTTCAACCTAACAGTGACTATAGACAATTATGGTAGAGTGTGATGTGTTACAACGGTGACGCACAATGAACCTCTCCCTAAGATGAATGACTGAAGAGTTTAAAGTTTATAATCAAGAAAGAGTCAATGAAAAGAGTTCTGCCAATTTGGAAATGATAATTTGGTATTATAACATAGAGAAAGCAAGAAGAGAGCCTAAAGTGAGAAAACAAGATATCAAACATGGATTTAGAGAATGAAAATGTGTATGAATCATCTGATCTTGGGCAGTCAAAAATATGTTCTTTAATTTCCACATATTTGAGAAAAAGGTGATTTTAAGGAACCTACTTCAGAGGGGTATAAGGAAGGCTCAAGGAGATGAGGGATATCTAAATACTTGGCAATATGTATATTGCACACATATTTATTACATTATCAGTCATCTGCTATACCCTAAGCACTCTAAAAAGAAACTAAGATACAACCAAATGTTGATCTAACTGTATTTTACTAACACAATATCTTTGATTGCCATGGAATGCTACCTCCTCCAGGTGCTGTGGATACTATGATGACCAAGATACATCTTAAAATAAATATTTTATCTTACCAAAATCTTGGTCAAGATCAATACAAAGTAAATGTTATTACACATGTTTTATAACTGAGGAAGTAAGACTTAGACTGGTCAGGTGAATTGCCCAAAGTCATACAACAAATGTGAGCACAGATTTTCAACCCAGATTTGAATGAGTCCATAGATCACTATAAATAGTATTTTTTTAAAGATTTTATTTATTTATTTGACAGACAGAGATCACAAGTAGGCAAAGAGGCAGGCAGAGTGAGAGAGAGGGGGGAAGCAGGCTCTGTGCTGAGCAGAGAGCCCAATGCAGGGCTTGATCCCAGGACCCTGGGATCACAACCTGAGCTGAAGACAGAGGCTTTAACCCACTGAGCCACCCAGGCACCCCTATAAATAGTATTTTTAAAGTAAACTTCCTGAGGCAAGAAAATTTACATATCTTGATCAACATTGTATCTACAGCACCTGGAGGTGGTGGCATCCCTTAGCACTTAATAGGCATTATGTTAGTTAAATGATAGTTATATCAACCTTTGTCTCCTCAGATATAACTGTGAGTAACCATGCTTACTTTGTTTTGTTCTTGCTCTTTGTTTGACATTTAGTTAACATGTTATAAACTTTGATTTTTATAATTTATTTATTTTGTTAGCCCTTAAGGATGCATTTACCAAGTGCTTTTCTAGCTTTGTGGTGAAGCATCTTGCCCAAGGCTTCTGATCAAGCATAGAGAAACCTAGTGCCAGGAGTGTTTCCAGCACAAATACCTTCAGAATCACTCCTGGTTACACAGGTTTGCAGAATTCCAAAATGTACTCGCATTGCTCTAAATGCACTGTTTCTCAAGATTTTGTGATGTACACATGCTGGATACATCTTCTCCAACCTTATTCAACTGGTAAAATCTTACTCAATATCAAGCTGCTGCCTAACGTGCGACCTGAGGAATCTTTCTAGGTACCCCCTTGTCATCCAACCGGAGTTGTATGCACACTCAACAGTGTTTCCTTCCTGCTCCAAACAGAACTTCTAGTCCCTCTCTGCCATATGGATCTCATGGCTCTGTGTCTCTCTGAACAGTGAATGACATTTCCCCCCCAATTCTCTATTCTCTGTACTCCCTAAATCTGTTTCAAAGGCACAGGCTTTGAGTTTTAAATCCTGTCTCTGAAATCAACTCACTCTGTGTCATTGGCAAAATCACCAAACCTTTTTGGGCCTCAGTGTTTCCACCCTAACAGGAGGATAACAATAATAGCCCCTCTGTGACAATTACATGTAATTTTATTAGTGGCATATCTAACTCAAGGTCTTGCAGATATTTAATAAATTAAAAATATTGGTACCATCACCACTGTCGCTACGTGAATGCTAAGAGTTAAGAAGAATGGGGACAGTGGTAGATGTTGACTGCCGTGGTCCGATTTCCTGCTTGTTAGCTCTGTCATTCAACAAGTGACTTACCCAGTTTAAGCTTGTTTCCTTACCAGTAATGTGATGGAAAATTATGATAGTATATACCTTCTAAATCTGGCACTAGAATTAAATGAATTAATGCATGGTAAACTTCTAGCACAATAGTAACTGCTCAAAAAAAGAGAAATATAAGTTATTACAAAGATGATATATTGCATCATATTTGCTTGTCCTTGGCGTTTTTTTTTTTTAAACCCAAAACGTCACCTGTCACAAACAGCCATTTTTGTAAGAATTATCCCTTGCATTTTTAGTAAAACCTTATGGGTTAATTGACAATAGTGTTTTCTTATTTGTTTTACTTCTAAAATGGCTAAAAGTAAAGCAAGGTTATAACAAATATTTCATTTCACAATAAGCCTTTGAAAACCACTGAACCCACAGTAGCCACCTAATAAAGATTTAACCACTATTTCTGAGGAGTTTATTATGCCTTACAGCATTTGTTTTTTACATCTCTTTAGTGTCCTCCAGTCTGTGATATTTTCTCAGATTTTTTTTTAAATATTTTATTTATTTATTTGATAGACAGAGATCACAAGCAGGCAGAGAGGCAGGCAGAGAGAGAGGAGGAAGCAGGCCCCATGCAGTGCAAAGAGCCCGATGCGGGGCTCGATCCCAGGACACCGGGATCATGACCTGAGCCGAAGGCAGAGGCTTTAACCCACTGAGCCACCCAGGCGCCCCCTCAGATTTTTTATATTTTTTTATAACCTTGACAGTTTTGAAGCATACCAGCCAGATATTTTGAATAGTGTCTCTTAACTTGGGTTTGCCTGGTGTTTTCTCAAAATCAGACTATGACTGTGGGATTTGGGGGGAGAGTACTACAGATATGAAGTAATACTTCATTTACACCATGTGAGAGGATATAAGACTTACCAATGATGACATTGATTATTTACTGATTATTTGTTAAAATCATGCCAGCCAGTTTTCTCCAATGTAAAGCTACTATTTTTCTCTTTTGTACTCTATCTCATGAGTTGGTAAGTCCAGTCCACACTCAAGAGTAGGGAAATGGGGTTCTACCCCCAAATAGATGCCTATCTGCATTCATGTTTGAGAAGCTTCTATAAGGAAGATTTATCCCTTCTCCACCCCTTGTACCCTCAACTGTTTATTTATGTAAGATTCCTACTTACATTGTTCTTTGGTTATAATTCAATTTATCATTATTATTACTTTTTTTGTTGTTGTTACTCAAATTGCCCCAATGTGGACTATTGAGAGTTTTTTCAGATTGGCTCTGTATCCTCAAGGACTGTGAAAACTAAATTTTTGTCGTTTAAACCACAAGCCTGTGATATTTTTATTATGGTAACCCAAGCAGGCAAATACATTTCTCCATAGAACCTAACTAACTCATTCCTCTCTATGATGGCTGAAGAGCAGGGGTTCTTAAGCTTTGAGACTTACAAGCTTCTTTTTTTTTTCTTTTAAGATTTTATTTATTTATTTGACAGAGAGAGAGATCACAAGTAGGCAGAGAGGCAGGCAGAGAGGAAGAAGCAGGCTCCCCGCTGAGCAGAGATGCCGATGCGGGGCTCGATCCCAGGACCCTGAGATTGTGACCTGAGCCGAAGGCAGAGGCTTTAACCCACTGAGCCATCCAGGTACCCCTAGACCTACAAGCTTCTTTGAGAATCTAGTAAAGATCATAAACATTCTACTGAGAATGAAGAAAAATGCACTCATACATTCTGAAATTCTACAAAAACAAAATAAAACAAAAAGTCACAGATTCCAAACTCTGAAGTTTGGACTCCACTTTCTGTGGATACCCTGTAAGTAATGTAGGTACCCCCAGCAAGGCACAGACTCTTTCTTAAAAACAAACAACAAACAAGAACAACAAAACCTACCTTAGCTGGGGTCATTTGGGTATTTGGAGTCTTTCTAAATGGGTCCCACAAAGTAAATAATGGTGTGATTCATCTGATGTCTGTATTAAAAGAGAGGGTATACATGTAGCTTTTATTTATACCTATGTGCTGTGTATATATTTGTTCGCTTCAAACACGGGCCAAGAAGTGAAAAAGAGAATGGTGGAAGGATTCAGTTCAAATGTCTGTTCAGCAAGAAGTTGAGCTTCCTAGAGCAGCTTGTGCATTCAAAAGCTGCTGTGATGTCTGCCTCTCTCAGCTGCTGCTTTAATCAAATCCTCAGATGACGAGGCATTGCGGTGACCACGTGGCAGAGTCTGAGCTCTAGCTAAATGTTCCCACTTTGGGAAGTAATACAAATTCATTCCTCTGGCAAGAGCATTATCTTTGCCCCCACGTTGACTATGATGATCATTTACTAGGACCAGATCCACTTAACATTTTCATAGGCCACTGTCTAAGTCTTCAAGAGCAACTGTGAGGATCAGTGGGATGGCATTTCTGAACCACACCAAGCTCCCGAAATGAAAGGATTTATATAAATGAAAGGTGATGATTTCATTACTATAAAGGTGCCTTTGGAGATCTCCACTTGTACAAGCAGAGGAATCATGCAGGCCTATGGCTTTTCATTTTCTCATTGTAGAGGCGTTTCCTTACTGGGTATAATGTGCACATGACAGATTTGAAAACCACGCAGCACACCAGGATTGCCAGATGAATAGGGTAGTCCCCCTTTTATCCATGGGGGATGCTTCCAAGGCCCCCAGTGGATGCCTGAAATCACAGATAGTACCAAACCCTAAACCATGTGTGTGTGTGTGTGTGTGTGTGTGTGTGTGTATGCACACACATGCATATACATACATATGCACATGTATATATATGTATACATATATATTTTCCTACACATACGTACCCATGATAAAGCTTATATATTAGGCACAGTAAGTTATTAACAATAACTAATAATAAAATAGAACAATTTTATTTGTTCTATTTAAAATAATAATATTTAAAATAATATTTGTTCTATTTATAATATAAAATAGAACAAATTTTAATTATAGTGTTATAATTAAACTATAATAAAACTTATGTGAATGTAGACTCTCTCTTTCAAAACATTGTAGTCTATTCACCCTTCTTCTTATGATGATGATGTACGATGATAAAATACCTGCATGATGAGATGAAGGGCACTGAATGAGTTAGGCATGTGACATAGCATTAAGCTACTATTGACCTTCTAACCATATATCAAAAGGAGGCTTATTTGCTTCTGCACTGTAGTTGACTGTGGGCATCTGAAACCACAGAAAGCAAAACCTCAGATAAGGGAGCTATGGGATGGTTCTACCATCAGATAATATGCTGCAAAAGCTTTATATCATAAATCAATCATGGGTACCTCCTCTACTAGTGAAATGTGCTTTTTCATGGATACACACAGTTAATCAGAAAGCAACACATTGATCAGGTATTGACAGGGTCATTTTTTCTGTAGCTAGTCTCACATTCTGTGCTGCAGCTAGCTTCTTCGAAATTTTTTTGCTACATCAAGTCATTCTTTGGGCTTCTTAATTTTTTTTCCATAGCATTCTTTTAAAAATTGTCTATTTTTTTAAAAAAAATATTTTTAAATAAACATAACTAAATAAGTAATCATAAGGAGAATTTTAAGATATCATATTTCCAACAGTCTCTAGGATTTTTAGCTTAGCTGTATTTAGATGGCTTTAAAATTTTTCTCTCATCACTAACAAAGCACACTCTTCACCTCAATGAATCGGACCATTCAGCATGAGTGAAAGAAGCCAACTGACTATTGACTAGTAAAAGTTAGAAGTTTGCTTAGTAGTTTAATGTTTTAAAATATATTTGTTTGGGAGCACTTATGTGGCTCAGTTGGTTAAACATCTGCCTTTGGCTCAGGTCATGATCTCAGGATTCTGGGATCGAGTCTCAAATCAGGCTTTCTGCTCACCAGGGAGTCTGCTTTTCCCTCTGCATTCCCCCTCCTTCTCTCTCTCTCTCTTTCTCTCAAATGAATAAATAAAAATCTTTAAAAAATTAAATAAAATACATTTGTTTGTTCTTTAGGAAATACTCCTTATCTTTGTCCTTTTGTTTGCTCACATTCAATATCTCTCATTTTCTGGTACTATGATAGATTCTGGACATAGAAAAATAAGTAAGCATCCTACAAAGATAGATACCCCTGTTATATCTCTATTATACATTGGCTATGTAATTAATTTGGGAATACAAGAAAGGATATTTTATATATCATGGAATTTCCAGTATCTCGAGTAATTCTTGGCACCTAAAGGATTTTTTCAGGTCAAATATTGAATCCTGCAAAATATCAACATAATGACCTGACCATGAGCAAAACTGATCTGATATTTTACCGCTTTAAAAGGGACCACTATTTTTTTCTAATGTTTCAAGTTTTTATTTAGTTAGTTAGCATGTAGTATAATATTAGTTTCAGGAGTAGAATTTAGTGACTCATCACTTATATATAACACCTAGTGTCCATTACGACAAGTGCTAAAGGGGACCACTATTAAGAAGGTCTTAATAGCATCTCAGAGGGAGAAGAAAAGTTGGGTTTTATGATTGCTTTGGAACATGATATAGGTAGCTCTTTCAGTATGAAGGTGGGATGAGGGGTTTGATAAGCACTAGGCAAAGTCCAGAACATAATAATTTAGAAGTGGTAAACATAGCAAGGTGATTTTTTTTAAGATAATATTTACTTATTTATTTATTTATCTGACAGTGAGAGAGATCACAAGTAGGCAGAGAGGCAGGCAGAGAGAGAGGGGAAAGCAGGTTCCCAGCTGAGCAGAGAGCCTGATGCGGGGCTCGATCCCAGGACCCTGAGATCATGACCTGAGCTGAAGGCAGAGGCTTAACCCACTGAGCCACCCAGGCACCCCTAGCTATTCAATTTTATATCAATTTCCGAACTATGCTGCTTCCTGATCATCCAGCATGTTCAGTGATTGTCTTAGTCTGGTGGATATTGGGAGCCATTAAGAGAGAGGGAGCACTTTTGGGATCTACTTGGGGTCTCTAAGGTGTATATATATATAGATTAGAAAATAAACAAAGAAAGTAACAAAGAAGAACAACCAAGCATGAGTAGAAGTAAATTTTATCAAGAGTTTCTTCAGAGAGAAAGAAGGTCCTGGAAAATTCTTAAGGGTGCTGGAAAAGACACTGGGTTTCCATCTGCATATGGTACAGGATTAGGGATTGAGACACTTTTAAAAATAAATGTAAAAAAAAAAAAAAAGAAAAGTGGAACTCTTGGAGATATTTTCAATCCAGTGATATTTTTCTCTCTTAAAAGAGATCATATATATGACAACATTTTAGCATTCAGTAAATGTTATTTCACCTCTTTTTATTTAACTTTCTTAATATAGTCAGATACGTGATAATTTCTAAAGGATTATCAAAATCATTTCATCACCATCATATCATCTTAATGAAAACATTATACATAACAGAGACATAGGCCATATGGTCCAGCTTCTGGGGCCTCCAAATATGTCTATTTCTTCACCCATCTGGAGAATGCGTGTCAAGGATAATTCACTACACAACTCAAGGAAAAATCCCTCGTTGTGTTAGGAGGTAGTCTCACCCTGATGGTTACAATGCTCTGGTTTAATTCTCACTCTGCACTTTCTCAAAAGGCAGTCAGCGGCTTTGGGACCCAAATTTTCCACTTATTTATTTTTTAGCACTGTTAGTACACATTTCATTGTAAAAGGATTTTGAAATGTAAACAAGAAATTTATTTGAGATTCTGCATCGATGTTATTAATTACTGAGTATACATTTGCACTGATGACATTAATAGCCACATTAAAAACATAAAATGTCTTTTTTTAAAGGCCCAGGTGGCATAGTAAACAACTATTAATCAAGGTGACCGGTAGTGCCAGTGGGCATTATTCCAATCAGGGAAGGCCATCTGCAACACGTTCGTTATAATTGCTTAGTATCAGTTCCCAACTTATTGTTTTAAAAATGAACAATTCACATGTTATCTTGCTGTTACCAGGTTGCTACTTTCCAACAGTTTCCAACAGGCACAGCTGTTTCTTACTACCAATCACAAGGAATATATGTGGAGGATTTGTTTTCAGTAGATATTGAAACCAACTGCTTCACAATTGTTTAGCTTCATATCTTCAGAAAACACTCTACCTAGTTCTGGATTTTCTTAATTTTGTGAACTGGCCCATTAGTCTTCAAATCCAGATTGGGTTTGCTTTCTGGCAAATAATGAAATTTTAGTTATAAATTATTGATTTGAAGAACTATTAGGGAAAGTAAAACATGACTGTAATCCCCTCTACAAAGCCCTTTAAGAATTTTTTTCTCCTTATCTTTGCTTCCATCATCTCCTCTCTTTTATTATATCCTATGAGTAGGTACAACCTACTTTACAAAAGTTTAGAAAGAAGAAAATATGTTTAAGGAAGTTTTAAAATAGTCATTGCTCTGAAAATTAAAGCTCAGACTGGTGGTTTGATACTAACTTGACTTCCCTTTTTCCTTCACAGAGAGAGGAAATAACCTGACTTTGTGAATACACAGTGATAAGTTGCAAGCTTGTTAATTCAGATAAAGCCATCATTGTGGCTGCTATGTCAGAATAATGAGCTACATGTAGAATTATGGTGGTAGAGGTGTGCTCACTTAAAACTTGTATATACTGCCCAAACACCTTCTCTAAATTTTGTATTATGTTACCAGCAAACCAGTACTGTTCACCAGGACTTACTTCCCCTCCTAACCACAGCAAGCTACCGATTCTCTTAAACATGGCATATCTGATTAATGTGTGTGTGTATATATTATATATAATATATATTATATATTTTTAATATATTTAATATATTATATATAATTTTATATTTAAATATATATTATATATTTATATATATATAATATATTTATAAT
>RCUC01041087.1:0-15032 GCA_003697995.1 Taxidea taxus jeffersonii | reverse complement strand
CTCACTAAAATTTCATTTTAAAAGGAAGCAGGCATTGAACGTACTTAAAAATATCTGCCTAGTGTCCACATCAGCAGGGTCCTCTCATTCAGAAGCTACTAGCAAAGTTTAACAGTTGTCTTTCTGTAGAACGCTCTATCACTCATCTATGAATTTAAAGTCTCTGTTCAGAAACCTGCATTTTTTAAGGAGCATAATTTCTCTGTGCCAGAGAAAATTTTCACTCTGATGTTCTTCTCACTGAAAATTGTATAGAGTCCATGGTATTAAAACTAGTAATAATAATAACCATTTGACTACACCCACGTGCATTTGAGGCTCTTCTGGTTTCAATTTCTTTGCTGGTCTGAGCTGGTTTATAAGTGACCCAGCAGGTCAGTCCTGTGTTTGGTGTTATCTTGATAATATTGACCTGGAAAATTAACTTTTCTCCTCTTTTCTTGTCATGTATTTTTTTTCTTAACTTCAGGCAAGATAGCCATTTCATCAATGATTGCATTTGTGTGTTTTTTACTCAATGTCATGTTTGGGTGAAAGAACATCTTTGCTATTGAGTATCAGGTTTTGAGTTTTTTGAAGCATACACACAAGCAGACACACCTGAAAAAAGTCTTTAAGTATCCCATCATTGAGACATTAAATACGGCAATCTAAAATATATTTAAGATACCTATGTTCTCCTCCAATACAAGAGAAATTATCCCACAGTTTATGATTCACTGTTGCTGCAAAGACAATGATAGGATACCATAGCCTGGTTTTCCTTCTGCCCTGTGCACAAAACCTGCACCCTCCAGGTTGACAACCCCTTGTCACGTGCTTGGTGAAGTAATGCATACTGATAAACGTGGCTGAAGATTCGGAGAAGAGTGCCTTCATGTTCTAGATGCTTATTGTGAATTGTCTTGCTACTTTTATAGTCTCCAGTGGGCCGTAGCTTACTTCTCATAGCATAATATTCATAGAGGGTAAAAAGTATTGTTAAAAACACTGGCTATAGGGGTGCCTCGGTGTTTCAGATGGTTAAGTATCTGCCCTCCACTCAGGTCATGATCCCAGCGTCCTGGGATTGAGCCCCACGCTGGGCTCCCTGCTCAGCAGGGGGTCTGCTCCTCCCTCTCCCTCTACATCTCCCCTTGCTCTTGCTGTCTCTCTGTATCTCTCTGTCTCAAATGAATAAATAAAATCTTTAAAAGAGTACTCACCTTAATAGCCATATTTCAAATAATCTATTGGATAATTTCATGTCCTTTTTGGGTCGCTTTCCTGGCAGTATAATTAGGTCATCATTTTGTAATAATGTGGTAGACAAAGGACATTTTTGTGTGTGTGGTTTTCCCATAAATACTGTATAAGAAATATCTTTAACTTCAATTTTTGCAGGACTACTGAAACCAGTTTTGCTCCTAAGTGGGCATACCTGAGCTGCCCTCTGTCCCACACCATAAATTGAGAACTAAAGTAGCTGATCACACGTCTTCATCTAACCTTGATGAAGGATGGACTCAAGTATCAGTCCATGTAATAAATATCAGTAAGGCTTGAATTGTATCCATCTTCCTGATTAAAATAAACGTAGATAGAAGTTCTAATAGTTTCTTCTAGCATCCTGGTGGATTATTTGGTCCCAGGGATGTTCATATCTTACTTTGAAAATGCTGATCTAAAGCTTTCCATATTAAAACCAAAGTCATGGGTTTTTAATTCTCACCAGTAAAAACCTATATCCATGAGGTCTGTCTGGAAATTCTGGAATCAACAGAAATCAATAGGGGCATATTCTAATATTAAGTATCTAATATTAAGTAACCCAAGCATGGGAGGCATATGACTTGAAGAAGATTGGGGCACTTTTCAAGTGTTTTGTGAATTCTAAAGTCCCATCAAAGAAGTGACCTTTTTAATTATTAATCTTTCAGCCTTTCTTTCTTTATAAACTACTCTGGAGAACCAGGTTCTACTTACTCTTACATTTTCCCACTGAAACATTCCTGAAACTGAACTGCAAGTTATTATCACCAGGTCTGAGGTGTAAAGAAAAAGAGGGATGCTTCTAAACCTTTGGTTTTTTAATGAAATTTTAGTAGAAGATAAAAGAACCAAGAGAAAAACTGTCCTGACGGGTTGGTATCTACAGTTAAGCACGCAAATAGAAGAAGAGCATGTAAGAGAAGAAAAATTCCCAGCAGGGTCAAATCTGTAGGAGATTCTCATTACCGCTGGATCAAGCTGTCCTCCAGAGAGAGCCAGCTTTGATCAGCTTTCCATAGTTTACGTACTTTATAAACTGAGCAAGACAAATAGTGTGTTAAGGCTTTATGGACTTGTTATGACAGCTAATTTCATATCACCTGACATAGTATCTGAGCGAATGTACAGATGTTCATCCATTTCCACTCCACTGTAGATACTGTAAATTGAGTACCTCTGGAAGCCCACTCATAATCGTTGACAAACATCCCCGCCACCCACAAGAATGAAAGTTGTAAGTCACTGGGCTTCGACGTGGGAAGTTAGCAGAGAACTCAGGGCCCATGCATCTTTTTAACGACCTTGTTGCAGAAGTCTTGTGTGGGTTTATTAGGACAGTCTACCAGGGGACTCAGAGGACACTTAATGAATTAGCTATGATTTTAATTTAAATGACATAACACCTGATAAATGAGGGACTTCTGGCATGCCTTTGAGTTTATCACCCTCTCCATGAAATCACCATTGTGACCTGAGCCCCGTCTTCATGTTCTTTTTTACCAGGATTTGTTCCTGATCTTAAAATCATGGAAACCTGTTACTGGACATGGTAGCAGGCCGTCCTTCCCAAAACTACACACCTGCCTGCAACCCCACTCTCTTCCTGGTGGCGGGATCCAGCCCATCATTCTAAGCCAATCCCTTTCTGAACAAAAAGTATCACTACTTATTTGATCTTTATCCACAGGATAATATTTAAAGCACCTCATCTGGGTCTTGAGGCAGTTAAAACATAAAACCTCAAGATAAAGTGTAAATTCTAAATCTCGTAGATTTATTAAAGGGAATTTGAAATTACCCATAGGCTGTGCATCAAAACTCACAAAGCTATGTTAACTGCCTCTAGTTCCCCACCCATCTTTACTTGTTGCTTGAGGAACACTTTTGAATATCTTTGAAAATAAAACATTTTTGAGAAAATTAAATATAGAATTGACCACATTAGATATCCATAGTCTGGTGGGCTTGTTTCTTTCAGATGTTACACTTGAAATCTTCATATCCTATTAAAGAGTAAAATCAACCAATCTTCTTCTGGACGTTCACCACCAACTCTCACCAATGTCTTTTGCAAAGCTTTCCCTCTTACTGAAATGCACGCTACCTCCAGAGCGATTCTGCAACAAAATTTTGGGTTTGAGTCAGTTTTTGTTTTAGGTCACATTTATGATAAATCGCCTTAAAGTTTGCTCAATTAATGTTTAAAGTTTCTTGTTTTGTAACAAAACACTTATGGTGAAGATGTAAATGACAGAATGAATACTTTGGTTTATCACTTTTCCTCAAATAATCTGTTCTGGATGTTTTCATTTTCAACATTTCTGCGAAAATTATGAATGGGAGACTTCCAGTCTCTCTGGAGAATTTTATCACTAACTAGGAAAGAAGAGAGTACAGAGAAAGGTCACACTGATGACCACGAAACTCACGTTTTATGTCCTACCAGTGGGTCTTATGGAACAATTGATAATGTGTCGAAGCACTGAATAAAAATGTTCTCCTGGGATGCCTGGGTGGCTCAGTGGGTTAAGCTGCTGCCTTCGGCTTGGGTCATGATCCCAGGGTCCTGGGATCAAGTCCCGCATTGGGCTCTCTGCTCAGCAGGGAGCCTGCTTCTCCCCTCCCCTCTCTGCCTGCCTCTCTGCCTACTTGTGTGATCTCTGTCTGTCAAATAAATAAATAAAATCTTTTAAAAAAATGTTCTCCAGTGAATTATTTCACATATAATTCCGTGTTAGCTGTGTTATTTTGTTCTGGAGCTATTTCATATGGCTTCACTGTGGAACTAGAAGTGACTTCAGAAAGCATCATTGGTTGATAAAGATGCTTCAGACACCTTTCCAGACCCTCAATTGTTCATCATTTTGTGTCTTGGGCTGGGTGTCTGCCTCTTTCTGCTTGGGCTGTACCCCAAGGGGAGGCTTTGAGGTAAGAATAGTTTTTGGAAAAAAAAAAAAAAAAAGAATAGATTTTGAGGTAAAAGTTGTTGCTCTTGTTTAATGGCAAACAGTGGAAGACAACACAATAGCAGAAGTGAAGACTGGATCTGGTGTCTTACATGCATCTTTGTAAGGCCAGTGTGAGTAACGTAAACCCCTTATTGTCAGGCCTTGTTTTACTAGAAAGACAGGCAAGAATACATTACACAGACACGATCATGTCAGCTATGAACAAAACAAAGAAAAGTGATGAAAGGTGACTGTTTAAATAAGACCATCTGTAGTGCTTGTGGGCAAAAATGGTCAACAAAATAAAACATGATTTTTAAATGGGAGAAATCACCAGAAGCACCAGAATTTAAGAGATAGTAGCTCAGTTTCAAATATGTGGATTCTTTTACCCCCTAATTTTTGTCTCAGTAGACAATGAAGTAATATTTTCTGTGTCTCACTTTCTCCATTTTTAGGGTTGACTCCATTTGCCAGAGTGTGTTCATTGTGGACATGACCATGGCAACAGGATACATACCATGGCTGGTTTTCCTCCTTGACATTCCATTTCTTGTCTTCCTGAAGGGATATTTGGAGGGAATTATACATTTTTGGTGAGAGTTGTTGGAGATGTTGAAGTGGGATTATTTTTAGTGGAGAAGAGACATTGGGTGACATGATTTTGAGATGTGCTGACAGATGATGACAGTGATGACTATGGCAGTGGTAGTAGTGACGTGGTGGTGTTGGCAGTGGCGATGATGACACTACTGTGACAATGATGGTGGTGATGTTGAAGACGACGATGATGATGGTGGTGGTGATGGTAGGGGTGTGGGTGATGTAGTTGTGATGGTGGTGACGGCAGCGTCGACAGTAGTGATGGTGGGAGTGGTCATCGTGATGGTGGTTTTGGTGGAGTTGGTGGTGGTGACGATAATGATGGTGATGATGATGGAGGTGGTGGTGATGGTGACAGTGACAGTGATAACAGTGATGAAGGTGGTGGAGATTGTCTTGTAGTGGCGATATGACGGTGACCATAGAGGAGATGATGATAGTGATGATTAAAGTGATGATGGTGATGAGTTTTGCAAAGTGAACATATGATGACACTGAAGTAAACCAATAGAAAAATAAGACATTCTGGAATAATAAAATGTGGGAGTAGCATTATTCTTGGAGTCAAGGGTTTGAGCTCTAGCATACACTCTCCATCACTTAGCCAAATGACTCTGACATCCTCCTTATAATTATCTGAGAATCTGGCTTGCCCTATGTGGGCAAATAGATAGCATAGAGGCCACACTTGCTCCTCCCACAGACCAGTGGGGGATCCATGCCAGCATTTACTGCTAAGCCCAAATTCCATTCCAGACAACAAGATATATGCCCCCTATAGGTGTGAGTTAGTCATAAAGATAACAGCAAAGCCAAGACTTCTAAGCGTGGTGGTAGGGGAGGGCAGTAAAATGTGAAGTAGAAAGTATCCTAAGGTCCAAGTGTTTTTAAAGATTCTCACATAGTCCTTCAATGACAATCATATAATCTGGTATCAACTTCTTTCATATACTTAGTGTCTGGGAGAAAGAATATGCACAATATTGTTAGGGAATGTTTACTTTAAAAGATGAAAATACATAAGTTATTAAATCATATATACATTTTTGCTAAGTTTAGAAGCACCATTTGGAAAGATTGATATTAAATTTATTTATAATTAATCCTTAATTTATTTGATTCAAATATTAAATAACCAGAACCTTTTTAATTATCATTAACAGAACTCTTTCTGCACACCACATTTCTCAACCTTTATTATGTATACTCATATTTCTCTATTGTCATATTTAAGAAAAACCCTTTGTGTTCTGCATTTATAATTTCTATTATATTCTTTCCTATGTTCTATGTTTAAGTAAATTTACCTTTTTTTTTTTTTACTTTATTTAAGCTTTATTTAAACATATGATGTAACCCCACCACCCTCACCCAACCCCTCTTCCTCCCACCCCCCTCAGTTTGTTTTATGACATTAAGAGTCTCTTTTGGTTTTTCTCCCTCCCGATCCCATCTTCTTTCATTTTTACTTTTCCTACCACCTTAACTCCCACCCCCGTTGCATCTCCACTTCCTCATATCAGGGAGATCATGTGGTAGTTGTCTTTCTCCAGTTGACTTATTTCGTTAAGCATAATACGCTCTAGTTTTGCTTCAAATTTTCCATTTACTCATTGGCTGGCAGAAATTGGCTTTCCAATGTGTCCTTGATTTAAAAGGGTCTTTGCAAACTATACCCCCTGAGTTTTCAAATGTTATACTATGCATCTGTTCTCCATGTATTTGAGTAATCATTTAGCCATGTGTTGCTCTCAAAACAATTTATGTTTTCCTGTGGAATTACTTAGTACCATTACACTGTCTTCTTCAACTGAAAACTATGGTGACAAAGCATGAAATCAGATTGACCTCCCCCTAGAGGAAGCACAGGTAATTTGGTTCTTTTGATTATCTAGCCTACCATCTTCCCTAGGAGCTCTAAGTTCTGAAGAGTCAAGATCATTCCATTCTTCCAATCCATGAGCACACATTCAATTTTAAGACAGTGTTCCTAAATTGTTCCTTGGAAGCTTATTTCTGTTTCCCTTCTGATTATCTTCATTAAGAATATCAGTTACACTCATGTTGATTTTTCTGTCTTTCCTATGCATCATTTTCTCTCTAGCCTTTTAAAAATCTTCATTCCGTTTTTTGTATGTATTTCTAAAACCCTGTTTCCATGAGTTAAGTCCACCATCTTCCATCTTCATCTGAGATATCTCCAAGGCATTCTTCCTTTTTGGAGTTCTCTCATGTATTGCTTGCATTTTGTTCCTTGACTTCAAGTCCTCAGTCTATACCTTCCCTCATCATTTCTTTCTTGAGCTCTTGCATCATGGATTTGAAATTTTATTTCACAGAAACCAGATATTTTTAAGACATTTTGTTTCTTGGGGAAATCATAAATAAAATTTTTACAACTTTTGGCAAAAAAAAATTATCTTCTCCATCCTTTGTTATTGTGTGTGCATGTGTATGTATCTATTTTCTCTTTCTCTGTTCACAGTATTTAGAAAAACTATTTTGTTCTTTTCTTTTCTTTTTTAAATCTTAGAATGAAGTGAACTCTTGATAGGCCATCTGTTGACAAGTTAAATGTCCACATAAGAGCAGGTCTGCAGATGCGAGAGGACATCCCCTATGCCATGAGATATTCTGAGCATCACCCGGGCTCTCAGTGGTTAGCTTCTCCCTCTCTTCAAGTGATAAAGATTAGCCAGAGCATGGCTGCTGCCCACACACAGGCCCTGTTCTGCCCTGAGTCATTCCAAACTAGCAGACCCTGGATTTGATCCTTAGAAAAGGCCTCCTACTTTAGGCACTTCCTTGTGCACAGATGTAATGAGGCCACTATAATAGTGCACTTTTCCAGGGCCCCTCTAAAGCTCAACCAATTTCAATGCAATTGGCAGACTTTGTGCATTTATATTAGAGGACTCCAGAAATCTCCTCTCTTAGAAGACTGAGTTATCACACTTTCTTCTTACTTTCCCCATTATGCATTCAGTGCCTTTAAGGTGGGGGGGGTGCGAAGTAGATATTTTTAGTCTAATGTATTATAACAGGAAATTGTTAAATTGCTTCTTAATGCTCTTTGTTGTCTTTGTTTCTTTAATGTCTTATTTCAAAATAAACCATAAGCTCACAGGAAGCCTCAAAAATAGTCTGTGGACCCCATGGAACCCTTCACTCTTTTTTCTCTAATGGTGGCATCTTATATAGACATAATACAGTATCAGAACCAGGAAATTAACATTAATACAATGTAGTTATCTGGACTACTGACCAGTTTTTGCATGCACTCGTGTGTGTGTGTGTGTGTGTGTGTGTGTGTGCGTGTGTGCATATGGTTTTATGCAACTTGACTCCGTGTGTAACAACCAACACGGTCAATACCCAGAACTGTTTCATCCCTTCAGGGCTACCCCTTGAAGGTTCCATCCCTGTTCCGTAGCAAAGATTGATGCAGCCCTAACCTGCAGAGTTTTGTCATCTCAACAAGGTTCTACATTCAGGACCACACAAGATATTATCTGTTGACTTTGTCCCTCAGCATAACCCCCTGGATAGCCATCCAAGTTGTTACGTTTATCAGTGATTTGTGCCTTTTTATTTCTGAGTGGCATCCCAGGGTGCCGCTATACACACTTTGTTGAACCAAGCATTCCCTAACTGAAAGACCCCTGGGTGTTTTCCGATTTGGGGCTGTTATGAATAAAGCTGCTGTGAAGCCTCATGAACAGGTTTGTGTGTGAACGTTCATTTTCATTTCTGCAGAACAACCACCCAAGAGCTATATTTAAGTTTACAAAAGTTCTCTAGGCTGCTTTCCAGCATGGCTCTACCATTTTCCATTTCTGAGTGACCCATCGTCTCTGCTTCCTCACCAGCACTGGACGTGTTAGCCCTCACGTTGGTGTGTGGTGGAGGCTCACTGGGGATTTGAATTTGCATTTCCTTAAGAGCTAATGACATTGAACCTCTCTTCACACACAGATTTGCCATCCATGGCTCCTCATTAGTGGAATGGCTGTTCATATCTGTTGCCAACTTTCTAACTTGTTTATCATCACTGTTTTTTTAGTGCTGAGTTTTGCAATTCCTTAATAAATTCAAAATATGAGTTCTTAGTCAGATGTGTGGTTTGCAAACATTTTCTCCAAGCCTGTAACTTCTCATTTCACCCCCTCATTATTAGGATCATTTTAATAGCAAAGTTGTTTTGTTTTGTTTTAAGTTTTGATGAAGTCCAATCCATCACATATTTCTTTATAGATCATCCCTTTAGTATTGTGGCTAAGAATTCTTCCCTAATCTTGGGTCCCAAGGATTCTCTTCTATTTCCTTCTAAAAGTTGTACAGTTTTATACTTTACATGTAAATCCATGATCCATTTTGAATTATGTTGTACAGGGTGTGAAGTTTGAGTCAAAGTTCTTTTTTACCTCATTATTTCATTTTTTCAATTATTTTTTATCTACACCCAATTGCTTCAGTAACATTTGCTGAGGAAACTGTTCTTCCTCCATGCACTTGTTTTTGCACCCCTGTAAAAATCAGCTGGGCATGGTTGCTGCCTGTAACAGCCCCAAACAGGAAACCCATGTTTCTGGGTTTTCTATTTTGATCCACTGCTCCGTGCATGATCCGTCTTGCTTAGCAGCACTGGGCCACCCAACACTGGGGAGGCTGGTTCTTCTCACCTTTCAAAACTTTCAAATCTGCCATTCTCACTCTGCCTTGATAAAAGAAGCTCTCTCCACGTGGAGGGTATTCCAGGCACGGAGGAGGAATACAGTAGTGGCAGGATGGGGAGGCTACTTTGGGTTAGGGAGCGGGATGCAGGAATGTCACAGGCTTTGAGGAGGTTTTCCCTGGGTCACCCTCAAAAACAGCTTCAGTCTTTCCCCCGCCAATTTTTATAACCTCTTCCATCTCATCGTCAGTTATGAACCACAGATTTTCTAGACACACCAGGCTATGCTGAGAGTTTCTGTTGTTGACTAAAGAGGCTCTGGGCTTACAAAGAATAAAGGCAGCCTAGAGGACCCAGAGAATCAGCTTCCTGTCCCATGAAATGTTCATTTTGGATTCAGAAACACCCAAGCAAGAAAAGATCAACTATTTCCTGACGGTTGGGATGCTCTAGGAGCCTACCCATAGCCGGTGTGAACATTTGCATCTCCACTTCTGTCTGCAGTTTATCTGCTGAAAACTCATCCCCTGGAATGGTTTGGGGTGTCTCAAAATGAGACACAGTGCATTTGCAGGATGCATGTGGCATAAGGAGGAAGACAGGATTCTTTCCCCCGTGTGGGGTCATATGCCCTTCTGGGGTACAAAGATGGCTTACTAGAGTGGCTGTCTACATCCTAAACATCAGAGAGAGACGAGAAAGGGTGTGCTTAATATTAAATGTATTATTATATTTCATTTTTACCTGGTTGTGGGTTTTATTTTCATTCTTTTTTCCTATTTTGTCATTACTCCAGGTTAAATCTGTGTAGACATGGAGCCTTACCTCCTCAGTACTAATTAGAGATGCCGAATGGGAAAACCACACCATCTACCAGTGTCTGCCACAATAAACCTTTCTAATAATTGACCCCAGTGGGTCACATCTTGTTACACTTGGTGACTTCACAAACTGATTTGATGGGTTCTATGACCACATGATTCATCCACTTCAAAAACAGGTTTGGGTGGTAGGCAGACTGGCCATGCAAACCACCTGAACAAGGGTAGGTAGAGTAATTTGCATGGTTTCATAAATAGCTAAACGCTTTGACCACTTTGCCATGAGGAAAGCCTACCTGCAGCTCACATTCTATCTGATCGTGTGAAACAAAGTTGTGCGTGTTAAGTACCAGCCAGGAGGGGAAAAAAAAACACTTAAACAAAACATGTTCCATTTCCTATAGAAGCTGAGGGTAAAGGCAAATCTTCCTTCCCTAGTTCTCAGCTCAAACTAGATTTGGGGACTCTCACTGATAGAAGAATAAGAAGCAGGAAACCTCCCCACACATGCTGGGAAACCAGGGCCCTCTGTGTCAAAGGAAATTACACCGCGATTAGTGCTTATAGGGCAATTCTATATGGAGAACACAGCCATGTTATGCTAATACTTATACTGTGAAATTTGATTATCGACACTTGGAATGAGTATCCTGAATCTTGGTCTTTTTCTATTTTGGAAATTTAGATCAATATAGATAAATAATTGTAATAATAAAAGAGCAGTTTCCCAGTTGGAATAAGTTTTTAAGTTAAATCTCTCTAATAAAGGAACACAATCAGGACTCTATATGGTAGAAGGGTAGGATAAAACTACTAATTAAAATGACAACCAATACTTACTCGTAATGACTTTCTAAGTGATACATTCCAAATATTATATGTTTCTCCATGAGTGATAACCACCCACTGAAGGTCTGATGAGTAGACTTGAAAGGTGGAAAATTTGAAATTATAGGTTTAAATCATGTGATCTATGATTTTTTTTTTCTATGAAAAATCCATTTTAGTCCTTCTGTCTCTGGCTTAAAAACCCAATGATACAGAGAAGTGCCAAAATTCAGACACACTCGTAGGAGGAGGAAACAGAAGAAATTCCTACATCCCACCCCTGACTGCCAATTTTTCAATCCATGGACACAGTTCTGGAAAACAGTGAACTCTATCAGATTCTGTTCAGCTAGAACACGAGTCCCTCACATGTAAAGTGAATTCAGGCTGATGTGACCCCAGCAGTGAACCCTGAGTATCCCAGTCCACACCTCAGTCACCATAGACTGCCTGGATGGAGCTGATGCACCATGACCCATAAACCTGGTCCCAGTCACTCCATGGCGTGTTTCTGCTCCTGGCCTCCCTGTTCACATCACTGTTTTCTCTTGCCCCAGGAGGTATCAGCATTCACCTGGACTGTCCCCACTCTGCACATTCCCAGCCAACCACAGAGAGTCAAGCCACATCCAGCGGTTTTCTCTCATCATTTAGAATTCTGCGACCAAATCAGAATGCAAGCTGGTGCAACCACTCTGGAAAACAGCATGGAGGTTCCTCAAAAAATTGAAAATAGAGCTACCATATGACCCAGCAATTGCACTACTGGGTATTTACCCTAAAGATACAAACACAGTGATCCGAAGTGTCATGTGCACCCGAATGTTTATAGCAGCAATGTCCACAGTAGCCAAGTTATGGAAAGAACCTAGATGTCCATCAACAGATGAATGGATAACAAAGAGGTGGTATATATATACAATGGAATACTATGTAACCATCAAAAGAAATGAAATCTTACCATTTGCGACGACATGGATGGAACTAGAGTGTATTATGCTTAGCGAAATAAGTCAATCAGAGAAAGACAACTATCATATGATCTCCCTGATATGAGGGAGTGGAGATGCAACGGGGGTGGGGGTTAAGGGGGTAGGAAAAGAATAAATGAAACAAGGTGGGATCAGGAGGGAGACAAACCAAAAGAGACTATTTTTTTTTCTTTAAGCTTTTTTATTTAAACATATAATGTAACCCCACCACCCTCTCCCAAACCCTCTCCCCCCCCACCTCCTCAGTTTGTTTTATGACATTAAGAGTCTCTTTTGGTTTGTCTCCCTCCCGATCCCATCTTGTTTCATTTTTTCTTTTCCTACCACCTTAACCCCCACCCCCTTTGCATCTCCACTTCCTCATATCAGGGAGATCATGTGATAGTTGTCTTTCTCCGATTGACTTATTTCGCTAAGCATAATACACTCTAGTTCCATCCATGGCGTCACAAATGGTAAGATTTCATTTCTTTTGATGGCTGCATAGTATTCCATTGTATATATATACCACCTCTTTGTTATCCATTCATCTGTTGATGGACATCTAGGTTATTTCCACATCCCTTCCTAATCAAAACTCTTCAAAGTGTAGGGATAGAAGGGACATACCTCAATATTATCAAAGCCATCTATGAAAAACCCACGGCAAGTATCATTCTCAATGGAGAAAAACTGAGAGCTTTTCCGCTCAGGTCAGGAACACGGCAGGGATGTCCGCTATCACCACTGCTATTCAACAGAGTACTAGAAGTCCTAGCCTCAGCAATCAGACAACAAAAAGAAATTAAAGGCATCCAAATTGGCAAAGAAGAAGTCAAACTATTGCTCTTTGCAGATGATATGATACTATATGTGGAAAACCCAAAAGGCTCCACTCAAAACCACAATGAGAAAATGGTCCAAAAGAGATTTTTAATGTCATAAAACAAACTGAGGGGTGTCGGGGGGAGGGGTGTTGGGAGAGGGTGGTGGGGTTACATTATATGTTTAAATAAAAATAAAAATATTAAAAAAAAAGAATTCTGCGACCACTTCAGCCCCCCTCTGAACTATCCACTCATTCATCACAGCCTCCTGTCTGGACATCCTCAGATCTTCTCTCTTCTGTGACACTTGTTGGACCTCACTGAGGCTGTGTCACCTCTCACATAAAGGTCTATTTTCATGTCACTGCCCCTGCCAACCCTCCTCCAGCAAACAACACTGTTTCTTGTTAATCAGTCAGCTGAGAAGAAAGGCAACTCTCTTGCCATGCTACCATCCCATTGTATCTATCCATCCAATGCCAACTCTTGATTGTTCTCTTTCTTATTTTCTTTGTGCCAGCACCAAGATTTATAAAAGAATCACACAACTGTCAGACTGGTAAATCTAAAACTCTTGAACTCTAATTTAAATAGAGCACTTCAAACTACCTGTTGACATTTGTATATTTCCCTAGACAAGTCCTATTCCCAATGGTTAATGTGAAACTTACCTTTTTTCGTAAAACTCTACACCTGGTTATCTTCCCCCCATTAATCTAAGAGAGTCATGTCTTCTCACACAGAGGATAGAAATTTCAGAGCTTCTGAATGAAGATGGAAGGGTTAAATATCTCTATGTACCTGAAAGGCAAATGAGAATCGAACCAAGTCAAATTGAATTTAATACAATACAATAAAATAGAAAGGTGCCAACCATAGACACAGATCTCTAACAGTGTCAAGAAGAATGAGGAGTTATCCAAGTAGTGGATCCAGAAAGTTATATCCTATCTGCTTGGGACAACAAAGATGGGCTTCGGGAAGAACACTAGTGGCATATCACACTTCTGACTGGCAGGTGAAACTGGGTAAGGAAGAAGCAAAGACACACATATTTTTATTTTATTTTAAATATTATTTATCTACTTATTTGAGAGAGAGAGAGAGAGAGAACATGAAAGAGAGAGAAAGAGAAGCAGAGCATGAGCATGGCAGAGGGGATGAGGAAGAGGGAGTGGGAGAAGCAGATTCTCCATGGAATGGAGAGCCTGACACGGGGCTTGATTCCAGGACCCTGAGACCATGACTCAAGATGAAGGCAGACGTTCAACCAACTGAACCATGCAGGCACCCCATATATGCCATATTTCTTTTTAAAGCCAATAGAATGAATGACAGACAAAGAAGTAAACATGGCCACTGTCTTGGCTAAAAGCAGTAAAAGAGAGATAGATGCCAAGTGACCCTATAGAAACCCACCTCTTTGTAAGTTACAAGTCTATCTCTGGCTCACCAAGTAATTTGTGAGATGGAGCAGTTAGTGGAGATTCCAGACCAGGGAAGGCAGCAAGTACCTGAAAATCATTCTGAGTCAACACAGCTGAGTTAAACTTGCACGGACTCTCTTTCCCTTGGAGAAAATATTCTTAGAAAATATCTGGATATTCTTGCAAAGTTATTTTTAAAAAGTGAAAATTGAGTAAGCATAGCTGAAGAGAATTAGAAGGGAAACAGAAAGTCATTTCTGGATAAGAAGTAGAAACTGGAAAAGAAGAGCCGCTGGGAATATTTATGACTTTGGCCAATGTTTGAGCAGAGACACACTGGGAAAACTCACCAATATTTGGAAAAACAAAAGGGAAAGGAAGCATTAAAAACCAGGAGTTGGGGCTCCTGAGTGGCTCAGTGGGTTAAAGCCTCTGCCTTCAGCTCAGATCATGGTCTCAGGGTCCTGGGATCAAGCCCCACATTGGCTCTCTGCTCAGCAGGGAGACTGTTTCCTCCTCTCTCTCTGCCTGCTTCTCTGCCTACTTGTGATCTCTGTCTGTCAAATAAATAAATAAAATCTTAAAAACAAAACAAAACAAAATCAGGAGTAGAGTGAAAATTACATTCTAGTAGAGTCAAAGGAGATTCAGCCTCCATTATGTAGATATAAAAAAAAAAAA
>RCUC01041086.1:0-11351 GCA_003697995.1 Taxidea taxus jeffersonii | reverse complement strand
AAAAGAAAGAACAAGAACCATATGATACTCTCAATAGATGCTGAAAAGAGCATTTGACAAAGTGCAACATCCCTTCCTAATCAAAACTCTCCAAAGTGTAGGGATAGAAGGCACATACCTCAATGTTATCAAAGCCATCTATGAAAAACCCACGGCAAGTATCATTCTCAATGGAGAAAAACTGAGAGCTTTTCCGTTAAGGTCAGGAACATGGCAGGGATGTCCGCTATCACCACTGCTATTCAACATAGTACTAGATGTCCTAGCTTCAGCAATCAGACAACAAAAAAGAAATTAAAAGCATCCAAATCTGCAAAGAAGAAGTCAAACTATCGTTCTTTGCAGATGACATGATACTATATGTGGAAAACCCAAAAGGCTCCACTCCAAAACTGCTAGAGCTTGTACAGGAATTCAGTAAAGTGTCAGGATATAAATTCAAGGTACAGAAATCAGTTGCATTTCTTTACACCAACAACAAGACAGAAGAAAGAGAAATTAAGGAGTCAATCCCATTTACAATTACACCCACAACCATAGATACCTAGGAATAAACCTCACCAAAGTGGCAAAGAATCTATACTCAGAAACTATAATTTCCTCATGAAAGAAATTGAGGAAGACACAAATAAATGGAAAAATGGTCTATGCTCATGGATTGGAAGAATAAATATTGTGAAAATGTCTATGCTACCTAAAGCTATCTACACATTTAATGCAATATTTATCAAAATCCCATCCAATTTTTTCAAAGAAATGGAACAAATCCTAAAATTTATATGGAAACAGAAAGGACCTCGAATAGCCAAAGGAATATTGAAAAAGAGAGCCAAAATTGGTGGCATCACAATTCCAGACTTCAAGCTCTACTACAAAGCTGTCATCATTAAGACAGTATGGTACTGGCACAAAAACAAACACATAGATCAATGGAACAGAATAGAGAGCCCAGAAATAGACCCTCAACTCTATGGTCAACTAATCTTCGACAAAGCAGGAAAGAATATCCAATGGAAAAAAGACAGCCTCTTCAACAAATGATGTTGGGAAAATTGGACAGCCACATGCAGAAAAATGAAATTGGACCATTTCCTTACACCATACACGAAAATAGACTCAAAATGGATGAAGGACCTCAATGTGAGAAAGGAATCCATCATAATTCTTGAGGAGAAAACAGGCAGTAAACTCTTGGACCTCAGCCGCCGCAACTTCTTCCTAGGAACACCAACAAAGGCAAGGGAATCAAGGGAAAAAATGAACTATTGGGACTTCATCAAGATCAAAAGCTTTTGCACAGCAAAGGAAACAGTCAACAAAACCAAAAGACAACTGACAGAGTGGGAAAAGATATTTGCAAATGACATATCAGATAAAGGGCTAGTAACCAAAATCTACAGAGCTTAGTAAACTCAACATCCAAAGAACAAATAATCCAATCAATAAATGGGCAGAGGACATTAACAGACATTTCTGCAAAGAAGACATCCAGATGACCAACAGACATATGAAAAAGTGCTCCACATCACTGGGCATCAGGGAAATACAAATCAAAACCACAATGAGATACCACCTCACACCAGTCAGAATGGCTAAAATGAACAAGTCAGGAAATGACAGATGCTGGCGAGGATGTGGAGAAAGGGGAACCCTCCTACACTGTTGGTGGGAATGCAAGCTGGTGCAACCACTCTGGAAAACAGCATGGAGGTTCCTCAAAAAATTGAAAATAGAGCTACCTTATGACCCAGCAATTGCACTACTGGGTATTTACCCTAAAGATACAAACGTAGTGATCCAAAAGGGCACGTGTACCCGAATGTTTATAGCAACAATGTCCACAATAGCCAGGTTATGGAAAGAACCTAGATGTCCATCAATGGATTAATGGATAAAGAAGAAGTGGTATATATATATATATACAATGGAATACTATGCAGCCATCAAAAGAAATGAAATCTTACCATTTGCGATGACATGGATGGAACTAGAGTGCATTATGCTTAGTGAAATAAGTCAACTGGAGAAACAACTATCACATGATCTCCCTTATATGAGGAAGTAGAGATGCAACGGAGGTGGATGTTAAGGTGGTAGGAAAAGAAAAAATGAAACAAGATGGGATCGAGAGGGAGACAAACCAAAAGAGACTCTTAATGTCATAAAACAAACCGGGGGGGTGGGGGGAGTGGGGTTGGGAGAGGGTGGTGGGGTTACATTATATGTTTAAATAAAAAAAGCTTAAATAAAGCAAAATATTATAAATATTACAAAAATATACTAAAGGGGAAAAATAAAAGTGTTTTTGGATACGAATCCATGTCAAATATATGTATTATAAATATCTTATTCCATGAAAAAAAATAATACAATAATAGTAGGGGACTTTAACACCCTTGACACTGAAATGGACAGATCATCCAAGTAAAAGATCAACAAGGAAATAATTGCCTTGAATGACACACTGGACCAGATGAACATCACGGATATATTCAGATCATTCCATCCCAAAGGAAGAGAATACACATTCTTCTCTAGTGCACATGGAACATTTTCCAGAATAGATCACATCCTGGGTCACAAATCAAGTCTCCACCAGTATCAAAATATTAGTATCATTCCCTGCATATTTTCTGACCCCAATGCTCTGAAGCTTGATCTCAATCACAAGTGGAAATTTTGAATGAACCCAAATACACAGAGACTAAAAAGCATCCTAAGGAATGAATGGGTCAACCAGGAAATTAATGAATTGAAAAAAAAATATTGAAACATAAAGGAATGTTATCTTTCTTTTTCCATTTTATGTTTACATATGCATATATCTTTAGTTCCCTACTGAAGGTCAGATGGAGGGACCCTGCCCCTTTCTGTGATTCTTTTTAATGATGAATTTGTGGCAACCTCATCTCAGGCAATTTGATGTCACTCTTGTCATGATACATTTTGCCTTTCAACTCAACCTTCCAAACCAGAGTAAATAAAGTAAAATTGGTTTTCTCCTTTCAAAGTTTGAGGGAGAAGTAGAGGCTCTTATTGGTTTGCACAGTCTCTGAGAGGATCATATTGAGACCTTAATTTCAGCTCCATCATTGCCCACTTGATCCTTTCTATTTCTTAATATAAATTCCCATCCTGCTAAAATGACTTGCTTGGGTATCCCTTTGTTTTGTCTCATATCTCATAGAAATCACTCTAATTCTTTTTTTAAACATTTAATTAATTCATTTATTTGAAAGATAGAGAGCATGGATGGCCTGGAGGTCAGGGGAAGAAGCAGACTCCCTGCTGAGCAGGGTGTCTGATGTAGGGCTGGATCCCAGGACTCCTAGATCATGACTATCTATTCACCAATTGAGTGTTTTCATAAATTGGTTACTATTTAAAAAGATGCTAAAAACATCAGTGTTGGCATACCCCTTGAAATGGTCTTTTGCATTATTTGAGTAAATTTCTACTGGTACAATTGCTGAATTATAGGGTGATCCTATTTTTACCTTTTTGGGGGACTTCCATACTGTTTTCCACTGTGGTTGTCCCAGTTTGCATCAACTGTATGCAAGCATTCTCCATTATCCACATCTTCAACTCATCTTTCTTTCTTGCATTGTTGATTTTAGCCTTTCTGCATGGTGTGGAGTGATAAAGCATTGTAGTTTTGATTTGCATTTTCCTGGTGATCAGGGATGTTGACCACCTTTTCATGTCTCTATTGGCCATTTGGATATCTTCCTTGGAGAAATGTTTCTTCATGGTTGTGCAAGTTTTTTAATTGGATTATTATATTATTTGGTGTTGAATTTTGTAAATTATTTATATAGTTTAGATCCTAACCCTTTATTTGGTATGTCATTTGAAAATATCTTCTCCCATTCTATAGGTTGCCTTTTGGTTTTATTGATTTTTTTCCTTTGCTCCACAGAAGCGCTTAATTTTTTTTTTATTTAGGTATAATTTAATGATTCTTCTTTTATGTACATAATCTGGTGCTTATCTCAACAAGTGTCCCCCTTAATATCCACCTCTCAATTATACATTTCCTCTACCCACCTCCCTTCCAGTAACCCTCTGTTTGTTTCCTAGGGTTCAGTATCTGCTATGGTGTGCCTTCTTTTAAATTTTCATCTTACTTTATTTTTCCTTCCCTTCCCCCATATTCATGTGTGTTTTTTTTTTTTTGAATTCCATATGTGAAAGAAATCATATGGCATTTTTTGCTCATTTATTTTGTTTAGCATATTACCCTCTAGTTCCATCCACATCCTTGCAAATGCCAATATTTCATTATTTTTGATGGAAGACTAATATTCCATTGCATATGTTTATATACCACTTCTTTATTCATTCATCTGTAGAAGGGCATATCGGTTATTATTTTTCCCCCTTGTTAAAATTAAGTGTTAGGGAGAACACTTCCTTTGCGGTTGTTGTCTATGAGCATGCATTTAAAGCTTTTGAGAGAATAGAGACTACCAGAGGGACTACTATTTTTATTGTAAGCAGAATCAATTTCCAATATCCATAGTGCACAGTGAACCAAATTCCTCAAGAACCAAACAAAAGTAAAAATCAAATAAATAAAAGAAAATCCTTGTTAATTCACTTTCCTAAGTCAGTGGCTTGTTTAGCAATCTTATGTAGCTAAGTTTGTCTTCCTAATAAATGTTAATCCAGGGATAGCAGGTGTTGACCACAGCAGAGACACCTATCAACTATAATATAGTCAAGGACTATATTATCATGAAGAGCATCTTTAGCCACAGGGTATAAGGATTTTTTTATGTACTGCAGTTCCTGTAGTAGCAAACTTCTCAGTATTTTCAAGAGATAACAAAAGGTTCTTGATCACAGTCTCATTTGTACTCACTCCTAACCAGTAAAGTAGGACCTTCACAAAAGAAGAAAATCTGAGATATAAATGCCTACTAGTGGATCATTTTTCACTTAACCATGTAAATTCAGGGGAGTTAACAGCAAGTGTTTGTGAAAAATTAGGGACATAATTAGATAATATTGAAGGTGTTAATTGATTTTTGTTCCAAATTATCTAGGCATTTACTAACCCAGAGAGAATGAAAACAAGGACATAAAAAAAGTTAAATACTGTATGGGAGCAGCAACTTCTATGAGGTAAGACCTTTTGAGAATTTATTTGCAGGAATTATTGCATTTCTTGTTTAAACAAGCAATTAAGTTTTTCAAAATATTCAGAAAGTAAACATCCTAGAGTGAAATAAAAAGCTATTCTAAATTATTCACAGATGGGTGCCACTGGTGAAATCTTTTTATGATTGTGGGCAGATCTAATTTAGGTAATTATAAGAAGTTGAGAGGGTAAATGTACTATGATTTAACTAGGTATTTGTATAAACATATACACATATTTATAACTAGAAAATATTTATAAAAAAGCTACTGCATATTCTGATCATCATATTGGAATTTTTTAAATGACTTTTACTGATCCCATTCCATTTCGGGGGGTATTTATGACAAAATTGAGAATAAAAGAAAAGTACCCACAGGGTGGACCAAGATCTTTTAACATGAGATATATCTGAGTTTTTGATGACAAAACAAATAGTCTGAAAGTTTACCTCTCTTAATGATGGCTTGGGAGATATGTATGATGGCATGATCTTTCCAAATCATTGTCAGCATAAAGAAATGAAAGAGAAGAAAGAAGGCTGTCATATTTAGTTTTTATGAAGTCTAGATTGGTAACTTCATTGGAAACAATCTCTATGAAAGTCATTTTGTTCTCTTCTTCATTAATTTAACCACAAAATTCTACCATTCAGAGAAGACCTTATGTCAGGTGGAACATTTTTTTTTTTCTTTGCAAGTAAATGTATACTAAAATCTCAATACCTTCTAGTTTTGCATTAGTGTTGTGAGTCAGGGGGCTTTGGAAAGGTCCTTTCCAATAGGATATCAAGGACTTTCTTCCCCTGATGACATTTCCTGAACACCCAATCACCAGGCTCTTGGTTGTGATTAACAGGATCTTTTAAACTGGCATAGTAAATAGCATATTTAACCTGTGGATAATAGGTTTTGGCATAATTAAGTTTGGTCATTTTAAAGACATATGGTAGCTGGTTTTATTAGCATGAATTAAAGAAGCAACAACATATAATTTTATACAAATAGACAGAGGTGACTATCATATGTGGGCTGAGTTTACGTTTTCCAAAAGTGGTGTTGTGAAGAGTCAGCAAAACCAAAGGCAGTGCCTTAGGCAAAAGGAGCCCAGTAACTTCAGCAATTTTAGATATTTTAAGTACCATTTGTTCTCATGTTCTTGCCTGATCATTCAGGGTGATAAAAATGGAAAATTCCAAGATGTTTACAAAACTATCATTATGTATAGTATCATTTGTTCAGTGAGGTGTGTGCCCTGATCAAAGGAGAGCTTGGAGAGTATACCCCAAGAGGGAAACACATTGATTTTTTAAGGTTTTATTTATTTATCTTATCAAGATATAGAGAACATAGATGGATGGAGGAGCAGAGATAGAGGGAGCATCTTAAGCAGACTTCCTGCTGAGTGATGAGGCCAATGTGGGGCTTGGTATCAAGACCCTGAAATTCATTCAGACAACCAGAAGCCCTGGAAAACATATTTTCTGAGAGATCACAAGCAGACAGAGAGGCAGGCAGAGAGAGAAGGGGAAGCAGGTTCCCTGCTGAGCAGAGAGCCTAATGGGCTTGATCCCAGGACCCTGAGGACATGAGCTGAGCTGAAGGTAGAGAATTATCCCACTGAGCCACCCAGGTGCCCCCACGTTTTCTAACAAGTTATTTGCCACTGTGTCGGCATCAATTGGCTGTAGAATATATTTTCAATGTATGTGAAGAACATAAATACATTAATAAGAGCATATTTATAACACATAGTAAGTGGCACTTGAATTAAATCCATCTACAAGTTGCAAAGTTTTCAATGGAAAGTGGTGTGAGACCTCTGGGAATTAAATGTTTTTTTGTTTGATTGTTTGTTTGTTTTTGTTTTGTTTTGTTTTGTTCTGTTTTTCTAAAGATTATGGACCTGACAAAATAGACATTAATTGTAAACTGCTTTCACAATTTCATAGAGGGCTTCCCATTAGTGTTTAATTATAAGTTATCTAAACTGAATGAAATAATGCAAAAATAAAAGATGGGGTTTCCAGAAAAGCTGGGAAGAATCAAATGGCCATAGTGTATTTCCACAGCCTTGACAATTTAACACCATTGTTTGCACATCATGACTTCTCTAATTACTGATAAGACTATTGACATGTTACAAGGACATTTTAATAGCAAAAGTTGGTACCAATAGGTCAATTTTGGTTACAACAATCTGTCCTCCTGATAACTTTTAGGAGTTGTTTTTGTTGGGCTTGGTCTAACATTATGGTATTGTTCCCCTCACAAATAGATAATATTGGTTAGTTACATTATAGTCAGTTTGGAAGATTTTTTTGTTGTTGTTTGTTTTTTTGTTTGTTTGTTTGTTTTGTTTTGTTTTTTTTTTTGTGTTTTTTTTTTGTTTTGTTTTGTTTTGTTTTGTTTGTCCCCTGCCCTTTACTTTATGATACTTCAAAAAGTGTGTCAGGGTCGATCAAAGCAGATTTCTTATAAATCAGTTCATGGTGTTATGAAATGAAATACTATTATGTCACCCTCCTGGGGATCACGTTCATAGATAAGATTAATAAGATAGCAGGATTAAGAATATTGTAATATTTAACATGTATTTTTGTAAACACAGAATGCTCTAATAGAAGTTTATTCTGTTATCAGAAAAGTGTTGAGTCAGTTCTTATTTAAGACAACTTAGGATGGTATATTAAGTCTATAAATAAAACCCTTTCTGGTGAAATCCATGAAAGCTTCTACTAACTTTGTCACTAAAGCTATAGCCTTAAAACATTGGGTTGGACAAACACAACCACATTAAATTGTGTGCTAAAATAAGCAAAAAGTCTATATTTAATTCCCTTTTCTTTCATAGGCACATTCGGTGCTTGATTATTTATTTCTTGCTCAAATAAATTGATAGGTAAAATAGTTAGCTAGTCCTAGGGCAGGTGGCTCTTGCCTTGCTTGTTTTAATCTTATAAGGTCTGCTTATGTTTATTTTCCCAAGTAAGGTACTCTCGAATGAAATATTAATAATAAATACAAAGGGAAAAGCAATAGAGGAAAGGTAGGACATAGTAAAATAGCCAACCATCTGAACATCCAGTCAGGTGTAAGAGACCACAAAACTGTCATTTAGTTGAGGCCTAGTGAAATCTTGGAACCACTTAATTCTTTCTCGAGATAAGTGGATTCCTTTAGTACTTAGATTTTAACCTAAGTGATAACAATATCTAGCCATAATTAGAATTGTTCCTTAGGAAATTTATGTCCTTTTTCAACTAACTATTGCATCAAATGAATGGAATATTTTTATGAGTGCCTAGTAACTGATTACAGCAATATGTTGCCCACATATTGTGAAAGTGTTGATTTTCCTGGATACTGGAGGTTGTGTAAATCATAGTGGAGTATTTGAGAGAAATAGAAGGGACTTCAGTGAAATTTGAGAAATTACTGTCAAAGTATACTGCTGATTTATTCAAGTGAATACATGTACATGTTGACTCTTGGGATCTACAGAGATGTTTAAGAAAGATGAACATAGATTTACAGCAGTTATCTAAGCTGTGTCTGGTAGAACTAGTGACAAAAGAAGGTTTGGATTTGGAACACTGGGAAAAGGGAAATAATTGTCTCGCTAATAACTCTCAGTTCCAGGAAAACAAAACAAAGCAAAACAAAACAAAACACCATCCCTGCCATTAGGTGTTTGAACCAGTCAAATCAGTATGTTGCTGGATCTGTTAAAGGGAATGATGAGTCTCTGGATTACGTCTTTTGTATTTGGTGCAAGGCCTTCTGTGGCTTCAGGCTTTAATTGCCATTGAGGCAATTGATGAAGAGGTTTAGTTGTGTCTTTCTGAAATTTATAGGATCTGCATTGTTTTTATTTTGTTTTGTTTTGTTTTCATTCTTTCAGTGACGATGTTAAAAGTGGAACATATGTTTTGGGGTACCTAATTATATTAGTGTACTCTTGTTACTACTATTCCTCTTCTATATCAAGAGCAGCACCACATCAAAACTAATGATGTACTATATGGTCATTAAAATAAAATAAAATAAAGCTCTTATAGGCCCCAACAAAGAAGAAAGAAAAATAAAAAGAAAAGAAAAAAGAAAAGGAGGGAAAAGAGTATAAGAGATCATGTTCTTGTTCCTAAGGAAATTTTAAGGTGAGGTCTCCACTGGAGGCAAAGTACATTGGCCCTTTAAATTTATACAACTGATTTCTACCTAATAAGTTGACTGGAAGACATGTATTACATGGAGCACTCTGTGTGGTGCATAAACAATAACTTTTGGAACACTGAAAAGAAATAAAATAAAATTAAATTAAAAATAATAGGTTGACTGGACCAATGGTACAGAGCAAAAATGATTGTTTTCTGTGAAATATCCCATATTTATTGGTACTGGTTGAGATGTGTGTGTTGTTGTTGTTGTTGTTGTTTTTAACTGAAAGGATACTTTAAAAGTGTGGTCAAGTAGAGAGAAAACCTCTGGTACCTATCAAACTTTAGCAGGATTTCCCATTTTTTAAATTTAAATTAAATGAGCCAACCCAGAGTACATCACATCCTATTAATTTTAATTATAGTTTCTACTTGGCTGTAGAAGCAAATAAATGGAGAATCCTTCGGAGTCCTGTTAATTTTGGGAATGGCCTAAGGGAATAGATAAGGGGACACTTGAGTATATGTGGAAGGACCTAGATAATACCTTGGAGGATAATATTTCTCAGTGTCCTAGTTGATTACAAATGAGATATTCATCCCTAGGACAGCATTTTGATGATGAATTTATAGGAGATAATGATATGTGTGGCCCAGTCTTGATTTAAGTGCTTGGTCATGGAACTATTATTGCTTTATTGGCAATAGCTTGATGGCTTTGTTGGTGATCTTGTTTGAAAGTTCTTTACAAGTACACAGCTATAATTATGTTTTCTATTTGACTGATTGCCTTCCATTTTATTTTCTGCTAAGGAGATAATACATTTACGAACAGGGAAGCTAGAGCAGGTTGGGTGCTAATTTATTGTGTCTAATAGAGAATGGCATAAGAAAAGAGCTTCCAGATGGACTTTAAAGTATACTAAAGATTAATCCTCCTTGTTTCATAGTTTTGAATAATAGATCAATCAGATCAGCTAGGAAATATTCTAGAGATGCCTTTTGTAAGATCATTTGTTATTTGCATTTTGTTCTGTGTTATGAAAGGACTATTTTGAATTTTGTGTATTATACTCACAATTTTGCCATTCTTCTGTCTGTATGCATGTTTGGAGCTTTATCAGGCCCTACCAGCATGTGCACCAGTTAATAATGTTTTAGTAACCCAGGGTCATAAGCCCTGGTAATGATCTTTAACAAACAAAGACTCAACGTATTCATCCCTGAGAGGGAACAAGTCAGGGATGCCAACTTCCATCATTTTTCAACAAAACACTGCATGTTCTAGTAATAAAACAACTAAAATGAATAAAAGGATATAGTGCATAAAAGAAAAATAAATTGTTCTTCTTGCATTGCTGTCCATATTAAAAAAAAAAAAAACAAAATATCTACCAAAATCACAATATTTTTCATATATATTTTTAAATGCTTCTTTATTTACTTGATAGATAAAGAGAGAAAGAGAATGGTTGAGGGGAGGGTCAGAGATATTTGGAGGAGAAGAGGGTCTCCCCAAGCAGATGCCCAGTGAGCTCAGACTCTGACATGGGTCTTGATTCAGGATCCCTGAAATAATGACCTGAGCAAAAATCAAGAGTCAAACACAACTGACTGAATCATCCAGGTGCCCCAATTTTGTTTATTAACTATGAACCCAAATATGTTAAAACTGAAAACGCTATACCATTTTTTTTTACTTTATTTAAGATTTATTTAAACATATAATTTAACCCCACCACCCTCTCCCAACCCCTCTTCCCCCCACCCTCCACAGTTTGTTTTATGACATTAAGAGTCTCTTTTGGTTTGTCTCCCTCCCGATCCCATCTTGTTTCATTTTTACTTTTCCTACAACCTTAACTCCCACCCCCGTTGCATCTTCACTTCCTCATATCAGGGAGATCATGTGATACTTGTCTTTCTCCAGATGACTTATTTCGCTAAGCATAATACGCTCTAGTTCCATCCATGTCGTCGCAAAGGGTAAGATTTCATTTCTTTTGATGGCTGCATAGTATTCCATTGTATGTATATATATATATA